>CAMRHE010000485.1:940000-945000 GCA_947044405.1 Leptodactylus fallax
GCAATGGTCTTATCCAACATGTCTGACAGCAGGCGCTGGGCCGTGCACCTAATGTTTGGTTCTGAGCCCCTCCATAGGGCGTTGTCTGAGTAACATCCCCGCTATTCCCAGGCTGACAACAATATAACATCATCATCCTCTGTGACGTGATGTAGTCCCCGAGATATCCCCCTGGTCGCTCACAGTACATAATGTATGGTTACTATCATATAGTTTCCCATGTGTCCCTTCTAGGAAGCAAAATGGGTACACCGCAGCGAGGTAACCTTACTGCCCGCTGTGTTGGACACTGGCTACATTGGCACCATAGCCTGTATTCTCCAGTCTGTGTGACCAGAACGGCTACAATATGCTGACAGCCAATGTTTATAGGCATTATGGATGATGCCAGTGACATAACTGCAGGGAACTTCGTCTGCCCTTCCTATAACCTAGTCCTTAATAGAGCCTATGGGGTAGCAGACATATAATACAGGACTCGGTAAATGAATATAACTGATAAGTCACATCACATCTATGGGTGCGGGGATTGCCAATGCCTGGAATGATGGCATCACCCAGCGAAGATCCATCAGGTACGTCTGCAACACAACATCAGTAATGCGGGGCTAGTATCAGCAAACCCAGGCAGGGAAATCCATAAAGAGCTCTGCAAATAGCTTCAAAAGGGTGAAAACAAATCTGCTCTATCTTCTGGCTAATATGGCAGAATTAAATATAGACTTTTTTTTTTTTTTTTACACATACAATAATGGTGAATCCACCTTGCCCATTGGTCAGTATGGCCTGCTCAGGGGTAGAGCAACCAACTGGTATCAGTAGTGCAGCCTACACTCAATGTACCCCTATGTAACTGAAGTTGACCCTGTAACTTACAGCAGTCTATTTTTATATATATATATATATATATATACAGTACAGACCAAAAGTTTGGACACACCTTCTCATTCTAAGAGTTTTCTGTATTTTCATGACTATAAAAATTGTAGATTCACACTGAAGGCATCAAAACTATGAATTACCACATGTGGAATTATATACTTACCAAAAAAGTGTGACACAACTGAAAATATGTCATATATTCTAGGTTCTTCAAAGTAGCCACCTTTTGCTTTGATTACTGCTTTGCACACTCTTGGCATTCTCTTGATGAGCTTCAAGAGGTAGTCACCTGAAATGGTCTTCCAACAGTCTTGAAAGAGTTCCCAGAGATGCTTAGTCCTTGTTGGCCCTTTTGCCTTCACTCTGCGGTCCAGCTCACCCCAAACCATCTGGATTGGGTTCAGGTCTGGTGACTGTGGAGGCCAGGTCATCTGGCGTAGCACCCCATCACTCTCCTTCTTGGTCACATAGCCCTTACACAGTCTGGAGGTGTTTGGGGTCATTGTCCTGTTGGTCCAACTAAACGCAAACCGGATGGAATAGCATGCCGCTGCAAGATGCTGTGGTAACCATGCTGGTTCAGTATAAATCGCCAACAGTGTCACCAGCAAAGCCCCCCCACACCATCACACCTCCTCCTCCATGCGTCACGGTGGGAACCAGGCATGTAGAGTCCATTCCTTCACCTTTTCTGCGTCGCACAAAGACACGGTGGTTGGAACCAAAGATCTCAAATTTGGACTCATAAGACCAAAGCCCAGATTTCCACAGGTCTAATGTCCATTCCTTGTGTTCTTCTTGTGCTTGTTGCCTGTCCTTAGCAGTGGTTTCCTAGCAGCTATTTTACCATGAAGGCCTGCTGCACACAGTCTCCTCTTACCAGTTGTTGTAGAGATGTGTCTGCTGCTAGAACTCTGTGTGGCATTGACCTGGTCTCTAATCTGAGATGCTGTTAACCTGCGATTTCTGGGGCTGGTGACTCGGATGAACTTATCCTCCGCAGCAGAGGTGACTCTTGGTCTTCCTTTCCTGGGGCGGTCCTCATGTGAGCCAGTTTCTTTGTAGCGCTTGATGGTTTTGGCCACTGCACTTGGGGACACTTTCAAAGTTTTCCCAATTTTTCGGACTGACTGACCTTCATTTCTTAAAGTAATGATGGCCTCTCATTTTTCTTTGCTTAGCTGCTTCTTTCTTGCCATAATACAAATTCTAACACTCCATTCAGTAGGACTATCAGCTGTGTATCCACCTGACTTCTGAACAACACAACTGATGGTCCCAACCCCATTTATAAGGCAAGAAATCCCACTTATTAAACCTGACAGGGCACACCTGTGAAGTGAAAACCATTTCAGGTGACTACCTCTTGAAGCTCATCAAGAGAATGCCAAGAGTGTGCAAAGCAGTAATCAAAGCAAAAGGTGGCTACTTTGAAGACCCTAGAATATAAGACATATTTTCAGTTGTTTCACACTTTTTTGTTAAGTATATAATTCCACATGTGTTAATTCATAGTTTTGATGCCTTCAGTGTGAATCTACAATTTTTATAGTCATGAAAATACAGAAAACTCTTGGAATGAGAAGGTGTGTCCAAACTTTTGGTCTGTACTGTATATATATATATATATATATATATATATATATATATATATATCACACACACACACACACACAATGTTTACCGCCATGACGGGACAATTACCTTATATAAAGCAAGTCATGATGAGCAGCCACTGGCACCGGCATAGGTTGCCTCAGGTCAGGTTCAAGTCTTTCAAACCCCATAGTAGGTGGGTATAAAGGTGGGTGGCCATAATCCTTAGACAACTGTTGGCCGAATGGCAGTATTTCTTTGGATCCCCCCCGTAAGTGTACACTCAATCTGAGAGGGTGCAGAATAAGCTGCTGACAAACACCACTGGTGGTGACTTATTACCCCTGAGGTGTTGTCAAAATCCAACAGGCCTGATCCCCCTTTACCTAGACATCTGCCGCCAGAGGAGAGTCACAAGGTCCCCTCTCATCAGAAGCTTGGTGGGTTTGGCCAACATTCATGTGATGTGTATAGGAACATAGGAGGGAAGGTGCGGGACTGAGTGAAATCACTTCTTAAGCCGGGGAGCCACACGTGGCATAACTGAAGTGGGTTTGCTGCCGGTGGAATATACAGCACCACTTAGCTAGTCAATTTCTAGCTGAGGGGTCATGGCGTATTTAAACACCAAAAGCAGGTGTAAAACCAGGGGCAAGAAAACATATTTGCCTGCTTTTTGCTGTGAGCAGTTCCGCAAAGGGAAGTCTGCAGTCTGCAGAGGACATCCTACAGCGACCTGACATGTATGGCCTTAAAAGCCTATATGTCACCTACCCCTGAAACATCTGGGAGGCTTCGGGAAAAGGGAGGTTTCCGGAAGAGTTGTCAAATCTCATTCCAAGCCTTCCGCTACTTTCTGAAGGCGATGCTCCACCTACGTTTTATGTACAGTGTCTGAACACACATTAAAGAGGTGGTGCTGAGTGACATAAACGGAGTCATGACCACAATACGGCACGGCCTACAGTAAAAGGGGCGTCTATGGTGTGCGTCCTGCGCCGCACTCCACGACCTCCAGTTGAAAAGTCTGGCACACTGCTGTAAGATGGATCAGTCTCATCCCTTCTACTTGACATGCAAGTCAAGTATCACAAGATCTGGTTTAATGCTCCTTTGAAGAATCGGACTCCCCCCCGCTGCATGCTACGCCGCCGCGCAGCCCTACTAATAGTCACTTTGCCCCTGTGGCATCTGATGTGCTGTCATAATTTTGGGGTGGGTAGACCTATAAACCAGTAGTGATAATCTGACACTTTCTATGGCCCTTTCTATGGTGCACTTAATAAACAGGATGGCGGCCTGCTGCTATATGTTTGCCTCTATATGAGAGGGAGGCATGGAGCGGCAGACAGTGTGATTTTCACAAAGTGTCTTTTATCTCCGCGGTTTCACTTTAAAACAGACTAGAAAATCAGCTTAGAGGTTACATGAGACGTGTTTTTTCTGCGCGCCAACTGAGAGGAGCGGCGTTTATTAAATGTAGAACCTATTTGCTCTGCTGCTTGTGAAGGATGCAAATTTGGGGGATAGGCAGAGCTGAAAGAGAGGACGGCAATCCCTATAATTCTGGATCGTGTCTATTGTGACGTTCACAGTGGGGGAAATTACATCGCCTACAGGCAGTTTTGGTCTTTGAATGTTGAGTTTTTTTTTATTTTTTTTACTCAATGAACTATTTTTACATCTGTTGTAAACTGCAGAGATTCAGCGACTCTAAAGGTGAACAGAGTATTGGGATAAAAGCGGACGGGGTTTTTATTCCTAATCCAAACGGATTGATTTAAATCGCTATCAAAGACCTGCCCTTAATACCGCCAAAGGGGTTCCATATTAAATGAGAACGGTTTCTGTGCCGCAGCATTTATTTACAGCAACAACTTGCAGCCGCACGAGTGTCAGTACAGTAAATGAGCCGCCCGGGCCCCAAGACACGGAGATAACAGTACGGAGATGTGCACCTGCGGGGGAGGAAGCGCTGCAAGGGCTGGTGGCGTACGGGGCAATAACAGATGAACTGCAAGCTGCAGGAACCTAAGGGTAAAGTTGCACCATTTAGAGGGCGAAGTTGCACCATTTCAAGGATGCAGCCGCGCCTTGAAAGATAATAACGTCTGCAAAATTCCAGATCCCAAAATTAAAGTGGTTACTGGGAAATATGTATCCTTAGGATAGGTCGGAAATAAGTGATCAGCTGGATAGAAGAGGGTACCAAGCATAGTGCCATACATGTTGTCGTAGCCGTGCTTGGTATTGCAGCTTAGCCCCAATCACTCGAAAGGGACTGAGTCTCTGCTGTACCATGTGACTGATGAACGCGATGTATTAAGCACAGGGAAGAGCCAGCAGCACTTGTGACCACCATGACCTCTTCAATAAGCTGATCATCGGAGGGTCCGGGGGTGGCCGCCGCACCAATCACACATCGATCATCTATCCAAGAGATAGGTAAGTCCTTTAGGCTGAGGCCACACGTTGCAGAAATGCAGCGGTTTTTGTTGCAGATTTTGCTGCAACATTTCCAT
>CAMRHE010000485.1:950000-970000 GCA_947044405.1 Leptodactylus fallax
ATGTTCTCCGCAGACAGACAGTATGTTCTCCGCAGACAGACAGTATGTTCTCCGCAGATAGACAGTATGTTCTTCGCGAACAGGCAGTATTGTTCTCTGCAGATAGACAGTATGTTCTCCGCAGACAGACAGTATGTTCTCCGCAGACAGACAGTATGTTCTCCGCAGACAGACAGTATGTTCTCCGCAGATAGACAGTATGTTCTCCGCAGACAGACAGTATGTTCTCCGCAGATAGACAGTATGTTCTCCGCAGATAGACAGTATGTTCTCCGCGAACAGGCAGTATTGTTCTCCGCAGACAGACAGTATGTTCTCCGCAGACAGACAGTATGTTCTCCGCAGACAGACAGTATGTTCTCCGCAGACAGACAGTATGTTCTCCGCAGATAGACAGTATGTTCTCCGCAGATAGACAGTATGTTCTCCGCGAACAGGCAGTATTGTTCTCCGCAGACAGACAGTATGTTCTCCGCAGACAGACAGTATGTTCTCCGCAGACAGACAGTATGTTCTCCTCAGATAGACAGTATGTTCTCCGCAGATAGACAGTATGTTCTCCGCAGACAGACAGTATGTTCTCCGCAGAGAGACAGTATTGTTCTCTACAGATAGACAGTATGTTCTCTACAGATAGACAGTATTTTCTCTGCGGACAGGCAGTATGTTTTCCACAGACAGACAGTATGTTCTCTGCAGACAGACAGTATTGTTCTCTGCAGATAGACAGTATGTTCTCTGCAGACAGACAATATGTTCTCCGCAGATAGACAGTATGTTCTCCGCGGACAGACAGTATGTTCTCCGCGGACAGACAGTATGTTCTCCGCAGATAGACAGTATGTTCTCTGCAGACAGACAGTATGTTCTCCGCAGACAGACAGTATGTTCTCCGCAGACAGACAGTATGTTCTCCACAGATATACAATATGTTCTCCGCAGATAAACAGTATGTTCTCTGCAGACAGACAGTATGCTCTCCGCGTACAGGCAGTATGTTCTCTGCAGACAGACAGTATATTCTCTGCAGACAGACAGTATTGTTCTTTGCAGATAGACAGTATGTTCTCCGCAGACAGACAGTATGTTCTCTGCAGACAGACAGTATTGTTCTCTGCAGATAGACAGTATGTTCTCTGCAGACAGGCAGTATGTTCTTCGCAGACAGACAGTATTGTTCTCTGCAGATAGACAGTATGTTCTCCGCAGATAGACAGTATGTTCTCCGCAGATAGTATGTTCTCTGTAAATAGACAGTATGTTCTCCGCAGATAGACAGTATTGTTCTCTACAGATACACGGTATGTTTTCTGCACTTCTCACCTATATGACTGTAACTAATTACTGACAATTAACCAACTTGCTTCTATGCCAATGTATAAGCGGAAGTAATAGGGATCATGCAGAGATCCCAAACACCGTGAGGAGTTGTCAACAATGTAAAAGTGTACAATGTCACATTATTCTAAGAAGAACAAAGGTGGAGCAATGTACAACTATGGGTTTTTAGGGGGAATGTGAGGGATAAAAAGCTTTATATAGTATATTCACTGCACTGTCTAAACAGGCTTACCTGTATAGGGGTAGGCAATCTTTTTTGTTCGGCGTGCCGATTTTAATTAAAAAAATCAAAGATGAGGTACTCGGAGTGCCGGTCAATAATTGTAAGTCTGACGACACCTAAACTAAAGTCATATACCACAAACCATAGCACAGAAGTGCTGCCACCAGATGCTTTAGGACACATGCGTTTACTGCTATTTCCTGGGACGCTCCTGTACTTTCCAATTAGAAGCAATGAAAGTCCATGTGCAGCCCCCAATTAGTGGTAAATGTGTCCAGGAGCCCCGTATGGCGGCACCTTATGGCGATATCACACTATGTATCTGGATGCAGCTATATTCTTAGGCCACTGGAACTTTTACTTCGATGTAAAACAAAAAAAAACCAAAAAACAAAGCCTGAGTTTTCTGTGCAAAAACACATCCTTAATACAGAAAACACACCATTACACAAAATAATGTCCTATAGTGGTCCCTGCACATGGTATTATGTCGCACAGCCATAGCAGTCCCTGCACACCGTATTATGTCCCATAGCGGCTCCTGCATATGGTATTATATCCCATAGCAGCCCCTGCACACGGTATTATATCCCATAGCGGCCCCTGCACACGGTATTATGTCCCAGAGCGGCCCCTGAACACAGTATTATGTCCCATAGCAGCCCCTGCAAGTGGTATTATATCCCATAGCAGTCCCTGCACACGGTATTATGTCCCATAGCGGCCCCTGCACATGCTATTATGTCTCATAGCGGTCCCTGCACACGGTATTATGTCTCATAGCGGCCCCTGCACACGGTATTATGTCCCATAGCAGCCCCTGCACATGCTATTATGTCTCATAGCGGTCCCTGCACATGGTATTATGTCCCATAGCGGCCCCTGCACACGATATTATGTCCCATAGTGGCCCCTGCACATGATATTATGTCCCATAGTGGCCCCTGCACACAGTATAATGTCCCATAGTGGCCCCTGCACACAGTATCATGCCCCATAGTGGCCCCTGCATACAGTGTCATGTTCCATAGTGGCCCCTGCACACAGTATTAGGTCCCATAGTGGCCCCTGCACATGGTATTATGTCCCATAGTGGCCCCTGCACACGTTATAATATTCTAACTTTTATAATATTCCAATTTGTGCCACTCTTTAGCTATTATTATACTGTGGGGTCTCTTCAGATCACAGAGTATAATAAGTGGAGGGCCAAGAGAGGTAACAAAGATAAAAAAAAACAATGTACTCACCATTCCTGCGCTCCGCAGCCGCTCTGTTCTCTTCGGGCGCTTCTGCCTGTAGTCAGCGACCGCTCATTGGGTCTCAGGGGTCACGTCGCGTCATTATGCGTAATGACGCCAGACGTGGACGTGACCCCTGAGGCCCTGTCAGCTGACTTCAGGCAGAAGCGCCCGAAGAGAACAGCGAGCCTGCGGAGCGTGGAATGGTGAGTAACATTGTTTTTTATGTTTCATCACCTCCCCGGGGGCTCCGCTTATTATACTGTGGACTCTGAAGAGACCCCACAGTATAATAATAGCAGTTTCGTTTCAGTCGTGTTTGGTCCGATTGAAACTGCTGGGTGAGGACTCCGCTGCCGTGCCAGGGAAATAAGCCTCGCGTGCCACTCTTGGCACTCTTGGCAGCGCCTTTGTTGGTGCAAAGAGACCATTTACATATTGACAAAAATGGCGATATCTCAGCACCGGAGGTAAAAATTCACAAGGGGAAACAATGATTGATTCAGGTGCCCCTAACCTCTATCTGTGGGGCTGGGTTGATGTGCTGGAGGCTGATAGACTCCCTTTAAATGACTGGGACTGAGATGCAATACCAAGCACAGCCACTATACAACGTACAGCGCTGTAATTTGTAAGTAGAGAAGAGGCTGCAGCACTTGTCCAAACACTGGCGCCCCTTATCTCTGCTATGATACTGATGTCTAAGGACAGGTGATCAATATCACAGTTCCCACATGCACCTTTAAGCTGTTCCTGTGCTGGATTGTGACGTCTTCTCATGATGTCCACATATAAAACACAGTCTACTGATTTTACCAAGAGGACACTTTACATCCGGCGTAGAGATAAAGCCATCATGGACTGTGTCTCTGCTCCTGGTTATCGGATAGAACAGAACTGTGCTAGAAATCCATAACTCAGCTCCAACGATCAAAGAAAGCCAGGAGCAGACGCCTACATGCTGGACCTGCGCACCCTGAAAGCTGCGGCCGCACAAAACACACATTATATCAATTATAAAGTTACTGCACAGTAAAAACAAGACCGAGCAGAAATATTATCTGCCCGGTATACAAGCAAATCAGGTGTCGTATGACTCAGAGAGGTTATAGCGACGGCCACTGAGCCTGTGGATAAAAACAAGAAACAGAGCAAAACTCAAAGTCCCTGCGCACTCTATCACCGCATCACTGTTACAGTATGGTTTCTACATTGCTGCAGCCCATGACTCTCATCTCCAGTATATCTGGGCCATTTGTATTGTACACGACTCTTCCCCCTTACTTTCTCTGCGCTGGATTTAATCGGCAGATGTACAGTCATGTGACAAATGAGCTTTGGCCTGAGCAGGAAGAAGAAAAATAAGATAAAAATCTTATAAATATAGGATTTATACTGTGCAGCTTGTAAAGATTTTTTTTTCTTTTTATATTACATATTACGCCTACACCTCAACAATTCTGTGCTCAGTCATGTGGCAATATACAATAAAATAATAAATGTCCACATACGCAAACAAATAAGAACATATCAAATTATAACAGAGGACAAGTGTTTTGTGTTACACCAAATTGTTACTTAATGAAAGCCGATGTCCAGCTGTCAGTATAAATGTACAATGTGTGCACATATACATGTTATATCACTTATCTTATAGGCAACAGGAGATTGTGCGAAACTCCAGAGCTGCATTTATAATTACCCAGCATGAGACGATTGCTAAGTGGCTGCGCAGAGGTTGTATTGGTGATGTATACACCTGACCCAGTACAGGCATCTAATACTGCATTATAGGAACTCAGCTAGTCTACAGCCGCAGAATAGTGAGCGCAGCTCTGGAGTATAATACAGGATGTAACTCAGGATCAGTACAGGATAAGTAATGTATGTACACAGTGACTGCACCAGCAGAATAGTGAGCGCAGCTCTGGAGTATAATACAGGATGTAACTCAGGATCAGTACAGGATAAGTAATGTAATGTATGTACACAGTGACTGCACCAGCAGAATAGTGAGTGCAGCTCTGGAGTATAATACAGGATGTAACTCAGGTTCAGTATAGGATAAGTAATGTAATGTATGTACACAGTGACTGCACCAGCAGAATAGTGAGCACAGCTCTGGAGTATAATACAGGATGTAACTCAGGATCAGTACAGGATAAGTAATGTATGTACACAGTGACTGCACCAGCAGAATAGTGAGCGCAGCTCTGGAGTATAATACAGGATGTAACTCAGGATCAGTACAGGATAAGTAATGTATGTACACAGTGACTGCACCAGCAGAATAGTGAGCGCAGCTCTGGAGTATAATACAGGATGTAACTCAGGATCAGTACAGGATATGTAATGTAATGTATGTACACAGTGACTGTACCAGCAGAATAGTGAGTGCAGCTCTGGGGTATAATACAGGATCAGTACAGGATAAGTAATGTAATGTATGTACACAGTGACTGTACCCGCAGAATAGTGAGCGCAGCTCTGGAGTATAATACAGGATGTAACTCAGGATCAGTACAGGATAAGTAATGTAATGTATGTACACAGTGACTGCACCAGCAGAATAGTGAGCGCAGCTCTGGAGTATAATACAGGATGTAACTCAGGTTCAGTATAGGATAAGTAATGTAATGTATGTACACAGTGACTGTACCAGCAGAATAGTGAGTGCAGCTCTGGAGTATAATACAGGATGTAACTCAGGATCAGTACAGGATAAGTCATGTATGTACACAGTGACTGCACCAGCAGAATAGTGAGCGCAGCTCTGGAGTATAATACAGGATGTAACTCAGGATCAGTACAGGATAAGTAATGTAATGTATGTACACAGTGACTGTACCAGCAGAATAGTGAGCGCAGCTCTGGAGTATAATACAGGATGTAACTCAGGATCAGTACAGGATAAGTAATGTAATGTATGTACACAGTGACTGTACCAGCAGAATAGTGAGCGCAGCTCTGGAGTATAATACAGGATGTAACTCAGGATCAGTACAGGATAAGTAATGTAATGTATGTACACAGTGACTGTACCAGCAGAATAGTGAGTGCAGCTGTGGAGTATAATACAGGATGTAACTCAGGATCAGTACAGGATAAGTAATGTAATGTATGTACACAGTGACTGCACCAGCAGAATAGTGAGTGCAGCTCTGGAGTATAATACAGGATGTAACTCAGGTTCAGTATAGGATAAGTAATGTAATGTATGTACACAGTGACTGTACCAGCAGAATAGTGAGTGCAGCTCTGGAGTATAATACAGGATGTAACTCAGGATCAGTACAGGATCAGTAATGTAATGTATGTACACAGTGACTGCACCAGCAGAATAGTGAGCACAGCTCTGGAGTATAATACAGGATAAGTAATGTAATGTATGTACACAGTGACTGTACCAGCAGAATAGTGAGTGCAGCTCTGGAGTATAATACAGGATATAACTCAGGATCAGTACAGGATAAGTAATGTAATGTATGTACACAGTGACTGCACCAGCAGAATAGTGAGCACAGCTCTGGAGTATAATACAGGATAAGTAATGTAATGTATGTACACAGTGACTGTACCAGCAGAATAGTGAGTGCAGCTCTGGAGTATAATACAGGATGTAACTCAGGATCAGTACAGGATAAGTAATGTAATGTATGTACACAGTGACTGCACCAGCAGAATAGTGAGCGCAGCTCTGGAGTATAATACAGGATGTAACTCAGGATCAGTACAGGATAAGTAATGTAATGTATGTACACAGTGACTGCACCAGCAGAATAGTGAGCACAGCTCTGGAGTATAATACAGGATAAGTAATGTAATGTATGTACACAGTGACTGTACCAGCAGAATAGTGAGTGCAGCTCTGGAGTATAATACAGGATATAACTCAGGATCAGTACAGGATAAGTAATGTAATGTATGTACACAGTGACTGCACCAGCAGAATAGTGAGCACAGCTCTGGAGTATAATACAGGATAAGTAATGTAATGTATGTACACAGTGACTGTACCAGCAGAATAGTGAGTGCAGCTCTGGAGTATAATACAGGATGTAACTCAGGATCAGTACAGGATAAGTAATGTAATGTATGTACACAGTGACTGCACCAGCAGAATAGTGAGCGCAGCTCTGGAGTATAATACAGGATAAGTAATGTAATGTATGTACACAGTGACTGTACCAGCAGAATAGTGAGTGCAGCTCTGGAGTATAATACAGGATGTAACTCAGGATCAGTACAGGATAAGTAATGTAATGTAAGTACACAGTGACTGTATCAGCAGAATAGTGAGCGCAGCTCTGGAGTATAATACAGGATGTAACTCAGGATCAGTACAGGATCAGTAATGTAATGTATGTACACAGTGACTGCACCAGCAGAATAGTGAGTGCAGCTCTGGAGTATAATACAGGATGTAACTCAGGATCAGTACAGGATAAGTAATGTAATGTATGTACACAGTGACTGTACCAGCAGAATAGTGAGCGCAGCTCTGGAGTATAATACAGGATGTAGCTCAGGATCAGTACAGGATAAACTATGTAATTTATGTACAAATTTGCTAACCTTTTTTGGCAGATTGATGGTATACATAAACTGTGAAATGGTATGGACGTGTGCTTTATGTTTTAATATGTTTAAGCTGGATTGAGGTTTGCGATGCTGGCGTTTCGTGGTAATGTGCTTCTCAGCATACCTGTCATAACACCTATTTACTTCATCTGCATCTTTGTTTTCACAGACTGTTTACTGTATGTAATTGCAATAAACCAACCAACTAAAATACATAATAAACTTGCCTAAAACAACATATGTAGCGTTCAGGTGTCAGTAATTTGCCTATGGGTGCAGACTAGTATATATGTGATAGCTTGCCATGATCTTATGGTGTACGTGTGACATTAAACATCAACAGCACCACGAGATACACCAAACCGGCACATGGCTGAGAGCTCGGCTAGCAGCAATACATAGTGGTGCAAGTTATTGGATGCGAAGGGGAACGACACAAGGCATCTTATGTTATTTATGGCAGTCATCTGTGAAATGGAGCTTTTCAGCTGTTGGGAAACTACAAATCCCAGCAAGCCCTAACAGCATGTGGTTGTCTTGGCATGTTGGGAGCTGTAGGTTAGTAGTTGGAGACCACTGTATTCATTCACGGCATTCTTGTATCTGAAATATCCATCCCATCCATCGGATTCTGGTGGTTTCTGCAGAAGGTGCATCAATTCCTACAAGCCATGATGGGACATATGAGCACATTTCTGCAACAAATCTGCAGCGTGTGAATATACTTTACATCCCATAGTGGTATAATGACCACAACACTTACAGTGCTGGCCAAAAGTATTGGCACCCCTGCAATTCTGTCAGATAATACTCAATTTCTTCCAGAAAATGATTGCAATCACAAATGCTTTGGTAATAATATCTTCATTTAATTTGTCTTCAATGGAAAACCACAAAAAGAATTGTCAAAAAGCCAAATTGGATATAATTCCACACCAAACATAAAAAAGGGGGTGGACAAAAGTATTGGCACCCTTTGAAAAATCATGTGATGCTTCTCTAATGTGTGTAATTAACAGCACCTGTTACTTACCTGTGGCACATAACAGGTGGTGGCAATAACTAAATCACACTTGCAGCCAGTTGAAATGGATTAAAGTTGACTCAACCTCTGTCCTGTGTCCTTGTGTGTACCACATTGAGCATGGAGAAAAGAAAGAAGACCAAAGAACTGTCTGAGGACTTGAGAAGTGACATTGTGAGGAAGCATGAGCAATCTCAAGGCTACAAGTCCATCTCCAAAGACCTGAATGTTCCTGTGTCTACCGTGCGCAGTGTCAAGAAGTGTAAAGCCCATGGCACTGTGGCTAACCTCCCTAGATGTGGACGAGAGATTGTGCGGATGGTGGCTAAAGAACCTCGACTAACATCCAAACAAGTTCTAGCTGCCCTGCAGTCCGAGGGTACAACAGTGTCAACCCGTACTATCCGTCGGCGTCTGAATGAAAAGGGACTCTATGGTAGGATACCCAGGAAGACCCCACTTCTGACCCAGAGACATAAAAAAGCCAAAACTTACCTGAGAAAGCCAAAAACTTTTTGGAAGAATGTTCTCTGGTCAGATGAAACTTTTCCTTTTTGGGAAAAGGCATCAACATAGAGTTTACAGGAAAAAAAAAGAGGCCTTCAAAGAAAAGAACACGGTCCCTACAGTCAGACATGGTGGAGGTTCCCTGATGTTTTGGGGTTGCTTTGCTGCCTCTGGCACTGGACTGCTTGACCGTGTGCATGGCATTATGAAGTCTGCAGCATAATGTAGGGCCCAGTGTGAGAAAGCTGGGTCTCCCTCAGAGGTCATGGGTCTTCCAGCAGGACAATGACCCAAAACACACTTCAAAAAGCACTAGAAAATGGTTTGAGAGAAAGCACTGGAGACTTGTAAAGTGGCAGCAATGAGTCCAGACCTGAATCCCATAGAACACCCAAGGAGAGATCTCACAATGGCAGTTTGGAGAAGGCGCCCTTCACATCTCAGGGACCTGGAGAAATTCCAGCAGAGCATTGGAAGAAACTCATTGATGGTTACCGGAAGCGGTTGTTCACAGTTATTTTGTCTAAAGGTTGTGCTACCAAGTATTAGGCTGAGGGTGCCAATACTTTTGTCCGGCCCATTTTTGGAGTTTTGTGTAAAATGATCAATGATTTGACTTTTTTTTTCATTCTCTTTTGTGTTTTTTCATTGTAAGCAAAATAAATGAAGATCTTATTACCAAAGCATTTGTGATTGCAATCATTTTCTGGAAGAAACTGAGTATTATGTGACAGAATTGCAGGGGTGCCAATACTTTTGGCCAGCACTGTACATATACAAGACTAGTGCACCGACATGATGACTCTATGTTACTGTATGACCGACAAGCAAGGCCGTCAGCTACACAAGGGTTTTATCGGGGCTAAAAATATTAATGACGTATCCTAATGAGAGGTCATTGTTATCAGATTAGTGGATAGGTCATTCATATTTTTAGGCCCAAAAACCACTGCCCCTACACAAATACTAGCCCTAGTCCTACTAGTCCTATAGTGTAGGAGGTATCCATAAAAGCAACTCAAAATGGCTCTAGACCACAAAGGAAGGATTCATTAAAGGGGCGCTATAGGGGGGAATATAAAGCTCACCAGTACATTGCCAGCACTGGATAAGCTTCAGCTCCCCCAATCCCTGATGATTATATTTGTAGACCGGACCTGTGGGAGCCAGAAGTCTTGTTCCTCTGCTTCTCCTGATGCTTCAACTTTTGGTCACATGATCGACTCCACTCTAATCTATGGACCTGCAGAAGGAGTAGAGCAGAGATGGTCGTATCACAGCTGGAGCAGCAGTCTGGAACTAGTAGTATATATATATATATATATATATATATATATATATATATAGTAAGAAAGCTTCTCCTGGCCAGGGAATGTAAGGGTAAGCTTTAATTTAACTCTTTATCAAACTTCTCTTTTGCCCTTCTCTTAGGCCCCTAAGAAAGGGGGCATTAAAACTTACATTACCCAAGACTATAAGGAATACCGAGAACTACTACTAGGCCACCAAGGAAGGAGGCGCTGACTTTTCCATCACCCTGACCACCAGGGAATCAATGAACCCCTCTTCTACCCTACACCACTAAGGAAGGGGCACAACTGCTCTAGTGCCCGAGAACCCCCAGGATAGTGGTAATAACCCTCTCTACTACCCTAGACCACCAGGAAAGTAGGATAAAAATATAACATAAACATGTATTTTTTTGGCTATTTTGTGCCCTCTATCGTTACAAGAAAATAGTCCTTTTATCATATAATTAGATTTGCTTTATGACGAATAGAGGGTTCCGATCTAACCAAAAATAACCGCAGTCATTACCAGCAGATTTACAGGAGAGACTGATCAGAGCGCCTCCATTTTGCAGCCATGACACCAATCACCTACGTGCAGCAATGAAGAATATTTGGTTGGTTTATTACATACGATTATCAGTCGACAATTAGCCGAGCATCTTAGTGTGTGCCCCGCAGAGCTGCATTAAGAGGACGCCTGGTGCTGCTCATTGTCTTAACATTTTCATCTTGACCACTCAGTCACCCTTTAGTAAATTTAGCTCTTATTTTGAGACTTTGTAAATTACTTAGGACATTACTTGGACGCTCAGTGCGCTGGCATGCAACTTGAGACTTAAGAAAGTTAATATACAACCCTCCAAAAATAAAACTCTATCCTTCTGCTTAGAGGGAATAGATTGAATTTTCAGTTCAAAGCAAACATAAAGAAACAATTCTTCTATATTATTATGTTACCATACTTCAGCATATATCAGGAGCGCGGGCTCAGATTTGGTCTCAACCTGGTTTTAGACTCTTAAAGGGAACCTGTCATGTTAAAATACAGTCATATCTGCAGGCAGCAGGTTATAGAGCAAGAGGAGCAAAGCCTACTGCCTGCAAATAGGACACTATGTACAATCTGCTCCTCCTGCTCTATAACCTGTAGATAGGACACTATGTACAATCTGCTCTATAACCTGTAGATAGGACACTATGTACAATCTGCTCTATAACCTGTAGATAGGACACTATGTACAATCTGCTCTATAACCTGTAGATAGGACACTGTGTACAATCTGCTCTATAACCTGTAGATAGGACACTATGTACAATCTGCTCTATAACCTGTAGATAGGACACTGTGTACAATCTGCTCTATAACCTGTAGATAGGACACTATGTACAATCCCCCCTGCTCTATAACCTGTAGATAGGACACTATGTACAATCTGTTCTATAACCTGTAGATAGGACACTATGTACAATCTGCTCTATAACCTGTAGATAGGACACTATGTACAATCTGCTCTGTAACCTGTAGATAGGACACTATGTACAATCTGCTCTATAACCTGTAGATAGGACACTATGTACAATCTGCTCTATAACCTATAGATAGGACACTATGTACAATCTGCTCTATAGCCTGTAGATAGGACACTATGTACAATCTGCTCTATAACCTATAGATAGGACACTATGTACAATCTGCTCTATAGCCTGTAGATAGGACACTATGTACAATCTGCTCTATAACCTGTAGATAGGACACTATGTACAATCTGCTCCTCCTGCTCTATAACCTGTAGATAGGACACTATGTACAATCTGCTCTATAACCTGTAGATAGGACACTATGTACAATCTGCTCTATAACCTGTAGATAGGACACTATGTACAATCCGCTCTATAACCTGTAGATAGGACACTATGTACAATCTGCTCTATAACCTGTAGATAGGACACTATGTACAATCTGCTCTATAACCTGTAGATAGGACACTATGTACAATCTGCTCTATAACCTGTAGATAGGACACTATGTACAATCCGCTCTATAACCTGTAGATAGGACACTATGTATAATCCGCTCTATAACCTGTAGATAGGACACTATGTACAATCTGCTCTATAACCTGTAGATAGGACACTATGTACAATCCGCTCTATAACCTGTAGATAGGACACTATGTACAATCCGCTCTATAACCTGTAGATAGGACACTATGTACAATCTGCTCTATAACCTGTAGATAGGACACTATGTACAATCTGCTCCTCCTGCTCTATAACCTGTAGATAGGACACTATGTACAATCTGCTCTATAACCTGTAGATAGGACACTATGTACAATCTGCTCTATAACCTGTAGATAGGGACTATGTACAATCTGCTCTATAACCTGTAGATAGGACACTATGTATAATCTGCTCTATAACCTGTAGATAGGACACTATGTACAATCTGCTCTATAACCTGTAGATAGGACACTATGTACAATCTCCTCTATAACCTGTAGATAGGACACTATGTACAGTCTGCTCTATAACCTGTAGATAGGACACTATGTACAATCTGCTCTATAACCTGTAGATAGGACACTATGTACAATCTGCTCTATAACCTGTAGATAGGACACTATGTACAATCCGCTCTATAACCTGTAGATAGGACACTGTGTACAATCCGCTCTATAACCTGTAGATGGGACACTATGTACAATCTGCTCTATAACCTGTAGATAGGACACTATGTACAATCTGCTCTATAACCTGTATATAGGACACTATGTACAATCTGCTCCTCCTGCTCTATAACCTGTAGATAGGACACTATGTACAATCTGCTCTATAACCTGTAGATAGGACACTATGTACAATCTGCTCTATAACCTGTAGATAGGACACTATGTACAATCTGCTCTATAACCTGTAGATAGGACACTATGTACAATCTGCTCTATAACCTGTAGATAGGACGCTATGTACAATCTGCTCTATAACCTGTAGATAGGACACTATGTACAGTCTGCTCTATAACCTGTAGATAGGACACTATGTACAATCTGCTCTATAACCTGTAGATAGGACACTATGTACAATCTGCTCTATAACCTGTAGATAGGACACTATGTACAATCTGCTCTATAACCTGTAGATAGGACACTATGTACAATCTGCTCTATAACCTGTAGATAGGACACTATGTACAATCCGCTCTATAACCTGTAGATGGGACACTATGTACAATCTGCTCTATAACCTGTAGATAGGACACTATGTACAATCTGCTCTATAACCTGTATATAGGACACTATGTACAATCTGCTCCTCCTGCTCTATAACCTGTAGATAGGACACTATGTACAATCTGCTCTATAACCTGTAGATAGGACACTATGTACAATCTGCTCTATAACCTGTAGATAGGACACTATGTACAATCTGCTCTATAACCTGTAGATAGGACACTATGTACAATCTGCTCTATAACCTGTAGATAGGACACTATGCACAATCTGCTCTATAACCTGTAGATAGGACACTATGTACAATCTGCTCTATAACCTGTAGATAGGACACTATGTACAATCTGTTCTATAACCTGTAGATAGGACACTATGTACAATCTGCTCTATAACCTGTAGATAGGACACTATGTACAATCTGCTCTATAACCTGTAGATGGGACACTATGTACAATCCGCTCTATAACCTGTAGATGGGACACTATGTACAATCTGCTCTATAACCTGTAGATAGGACACTATGTACAATCCACTCTATAACCTGTAGATGGGACACTATGTACAATCTGCTCTATAACCTGTAGATAGGACACTATGTACAATCTGCTCTATAACCTGTAGATAGGACACTATGTACAATCTGCTCTATAACCTGTAGATAGGACACTATGTACAATCTGCTCTATAACCTGTAGATAGGACACTATGTACAATCCACTCTATAACCTGTAGATAGGACACTATGTACAATCTGCTCTATAACCTGTAGATAGGACACTGTGTACAATGTGCTCTATAACCTGTAGATAGGACACTATGTACAATCTGCTCTATAACCTGTAGATAGGACACTATGTACAATCTGCTCTATAACCTGTAGATAGGACACTATGTACAATCTGCTCTATAACCTGTAGATAGGACACTATGTACAATCTGCTCTATAACCTGTAGATAGGACACTATGTACAATCTGCTCTATAACCTATAGATAGGACACTATGTACAATCTGCTCTATAACCTGTAGATAGGACACTATGTACAATCTGCTCCTCCTGCTCTATAACCTGTAGATAAGACACAAGTTGAACAGTGCTACCTCAGAATACATCAAAACCCCCATTATTTTTGCATCACTGTGTTCTGAGAGCCATGCCATTTTATTTTTTTTATGAGGTCTTATTTTTTGCAGGATAAGTTGAATTTTTTCACGTCACCATTGTGGGGTACATACAATGTACTGAAATACTTTTGCTAATTATTTGTGTATGGATGGAAAAAGAGCAGCAATACTGCAGGTTTGGGGTTTTGATTATGAAGTTTTGCTTTTCCAGGATTTACCATGTGGTACAGACTAGCCTACGGAGGTTCCCATATCTCAGTATCTATATTGTATGAAATGTACATTAAGTAAATATATGATAACCATACTGTACACCATGGAAACCTGCTCAAAAATACTATTCCAAGAATTCTGCATCCATATACAGTGCTGTATAGAACAGATATTTTTATACAGCTGTTTGAACAAGGCCTTAGGACATGTTCACCTTGGGTACCTTTTCTATTCAGATTTATACCGAGCCCCTATCTGGACAGCCATCACTGGGCCCCATATTATCTGGTGATATTATAGGAGTTAAAAAAGCTGAGGTTTCACGGAGGGATTTCCAGTTTTATTGGTTAATTGGTTGGAAGGTTGTGGTTCTCCTTGTGGAGATCCAGCCGGTGCAGGGAGTCTGACAGGCAATGCTCCATGGGAAACGGTATGCAAATTATCTCAGAAAGAAGAAAATTGTCTCTCTAGCGCCATCTATAGGTAGTTACCCTAGTGCGACCTATTCATGAGCTGTGAAATATGACTAGGGGTGTTAGCCAATACAGAGTTACTTTAGGTATAAACCTAAAACATAGGAAAATAACGGGGCAGATTTATCAGAATTGTCTAACGTAGACTAGACAGTCTAAGGTTGGGTTCACATCTGCCAAAAATTGGCGGAAAAAAAAAGTCCTACACAGAGAACTTTTTTTTTTCTACCGCTTTCAGTTTCAAAATGGCGGACAACTAGCAGACCCAATTATAGTCAATGGGGTGTAACCGTTATTCTAGTGTGAACCTAGCGTTAAACTGCGCCAGATTTATCAAAATATCTGATGCCATTTGATAAATCTGTCGCATTCTTAGACTGTCTAGTTTTACTTTACACCTCCCATTAGTTGTTTTATTTTACACCAGAAAAATGCGCCAAAATTTTGGCTCATATTTGCAAAATGGCATTCCAAATTGGACCACACCCCTTTCCACAGAGCCGCGCCACTTTTGATGTAGCCACGCCCCATTTGTTGTACACGTTGTAAAAGTATCTAAAGCACTTGATACGTGTGGTGCGCCGCAAGTTAGACAGTTATATTCGGCACAAATTACGCCAGAAATCTGCAGCATTTTGCTTGATCCCTATTTTAAGTTTTAATGGAAGCGAAGACCAGACGGTTGTAAACTTCGCCAGTTTTACCGATTGCGATTTCACAATCTGCCCTATGTTTTTAACCTCCTATTAATTGGCTTCGTTTTTTTCGCCAAAAAATGTGCTACGATTTGGTCCATTGTTTGGAACACAGGCGGAGATTTATCACCGGAATTCTGTCATAATTTGTGCCAAAAAAAAACAAAACCTAACCTAACATCCCATGTGCCACATGTATCAAGGGTTTTAGGAAATTTTATGACAAAGGGGACATGGCTTTGTGGACTCATTTCCGAAGCCATGGTACAAAATTTTGGCACATTTTTTTCTGGCGTAAACTAAGAGGAATGTAAAGCAAGAGCAGACAGTCTAAGAACAGGACAGATTTAGCAAAGCGTATCAGACACGTTAATAAACCTTGCGCAGTTTAAGAATGTCTAGTCTAAGTTCGCACTGTCTAACTTTTAGGCCCCATGTAGCAAAACGCAGCCAAAAAAAAAAAAATAAAAAATTTCCACAGCGTTTTTCATTGCATTTTTGCAGTTTTCTTCTGCGGACTTTCTGCCCCTATTATACCTATACACAAAACGTCAGCATTTCCGTAAGTATAATTGACAGGCTGCAGTTTTCATAAACGCGGGTGTTTTTGAAAACACATCTTTTCCTCTACGGATTTTTTTTCTGGTACTGTAAAACGCTGCGTTTTCACAACATGGGGCCCCGTCCTTTGACAGTATTAATAAATCTGCCCCCCAGTGTCACAACTTGGACCACGTCTACTTTCCATGAAGCCACACCCCTTTTCTGGCAAGTCGTAAAAGTGTTAAAAAAGTCTAAAATGCTTGATAAATGTGACGCAAGGCAAATGAAGCCAATTTTCAGGTGCAAATTACACCCGAATTCTGCCGATTTTTTTTGGGTTTTTTTTGCATCTAGTCTCCGAATGTTTTTGCATCCGTTTGATGGATCCATCATCTGATGTGTTTCTATTCCCTTCTACCCACATATATAGAACAGGTTGTTCTGAGAACTTCCATAGTCCGCAGCTTCCTGTACTTTCCCTATACACAGACAGATATTTGTGCGATAAGTCCTAGTACGGAGAATCACTTCCATTCACCTGGATGGGGTTGCTTTGGCTACAAGTACGTGGCTAATACAAGCCGGCTCCAGATGACTAAAATGAATTTTCAGCTTCAGAAATTTCAGCAATAAAATCTTCTGTGTGTAAAAAAAAAACCTATGGCCAAGAAACGTCCAGACATAAAACGGAGTCACTACTGTCATACATCAGCCCAGGCCTAATGGCTGTACGGTGTATTGTATGCCCGCTGTGAATTTGGCCTTACATATAATCCTATTTTACATTAACCAAATTGGTTAAGAATATACCTATAGCTAAATCTAAAACTATATAATCGTCACAGAGACGGTGCCATGGCCTGTATCCATGAGACCATTAGGCCGGGTCCACATGGGATGTAGTTGCAGTGGTTTAGCGGTCACATTTGCCGGTGGCTACCCTGCTGCAAAGTGGATAAGATTTCACGAAACAGCCGTAAATCAGCAGTGTTGGTAGAGTCCTGTGCTTAGAGGTGGGATAATGTATATATTTCATGATATGAGCGCTAACCATTGACGCTGTACATGGTCCTGGGGACCGGCTGAGCGCACGTTCTTTGATATGTTGAGATAAGGACTGAGAAGTAGAGAGAAGGAGAACAACAGAGGCGGAGGTCGGTGAGGGCTGCCTATTATTTGTAACATATTCTGGCCAATTTTAAAAAAATAATTCATGGACAACCCCTTTAATGTCACCTATAGTAACGCGGCCACATAGTTTCATCTCCATATATTAATTCACCGGCTTGCATCTTTATATTGGGAATAAAGAGGACAAAACCGCACAGGAAAGTGGCTGCTGTTTTTTTTTTCTTAGCCCCGGCTGGCCCAGCTTTCCACCTTTGCATTGCAGCCAAGCAGACGGCGATAGTTGCCATGCTGCATGCTCCAAACCCGCAGCACAAGAGACTTTACATGGTGATTTTTTGTGCAGCATGCAGATACAATGTGTTTAGATCCCATCCACTACAATGTTACAGGACCTTGCTGTGGTTTGGATGCCTGTGATTTGTATACCACGCGTGTCCCTGGCCTTGAATGCAAAAAAAAAAAAAAAAAACCAGAGAATCATCCGCTTCCATAGAGTCATAAAAAAATTATACAAACTTTTGCAACCAACAGAAAAAAATGTAGAAAAAAAAAAAGGATCCATTTTTATAACACTTTTAAAACAGTCAACCATTTTCATCATCTGTTTTTTGCATTTATTAAACAAATCCAAAAAAACATGATGTGACCCCTGAGTTGAAGCGCCCACCTCCCAAGATCCTGCTACCTTACACAGTAGTGGGCCGAGCGCTCGCTCCGGACCCATCATACACAGGCACTCCTGCTCCGGCAGTACAAGGTATTGAGGATTTGTCCTACATGATATAAACTATAATAGATCATCTTTGTATAGAGCTAGATCAGTATAAAAATAAAGGAAGCAGAATATTATTAGACTCCGAGCCATAACATGACTCTATAAGAGAACTCCACGTACACAGGCGTCCACCATCAATCTAGCACGCATTACTGTAGGGCTCGGCACTTCAAGGCGATCAGTCTAATGAAACCAATTTTATTTCTCAAAAAAAACATAAAGTAACTGAATGAAAAGTCTCCTCCTGTTTTGTGTTTTTTTGCTCCTAGGCAAGCCTACATGTCCCCATGGTTACAGACTACAAACCAATCTTGTGTAGTCTGTTAGTAAGGTTTATTGTTACTCTCATCCCTCTGTCCCTTCTTCCTAATAAACCTACAATGTGCAATATATAAGTGCAAGATTATACTACACACTGGCCCAGATTTACTACAGTGGTTACGACTACACACTGCTGTAAACGTGACATATCTGGCGCACCTAGTTTAGGCTAGAAATTGCCATGTGAGTATGGATACTCAGAAAAGCGGACGTGACTTCAATGTGCCAAAATTCTGTTGTCCCCAAGTAAGCCAACAAAAAGGTAGTATAAACTTGGACTAGACAGACTAAAGATACGCCACTGTGATAGATCTGGTGTATTTTCAGACTGACTGTCTAAATTTACACTGTCAAACTATTAGCAAATACGGGCTACTGTTTGTAGTCTGTTACCAAGGATACACTTCGTTCTGCATAGGGACTGTATGCAGGTGTCCATATTCCTTGAGTTGAATATCCTGAGCCCAGCTGGGGTGACGTTGTGGCATTGAGCACTGGCTTGCCAGTATGTCATGCCGATGTGTGATTATGTAACATCCATACATGCTATGTGTCCCTTATATCCACAATATATCCACAAGAACCCCCAGGCCCTGAGCGTGGCAGTAATAACCTTCAGCAAGCTACAGTACAATTACCTGCTGAGTACATCAGCGCAGCACATCTATTTGGGGCAGCAGCAAAAGTTGCAGCTTGGATGGCATTTAGAAAAGACAAGACTTTCCATAAGATGTATTTATTGAACATATTGATGTTCCATCTTATGTGCTTCTAAAAGCAAGGCGTTTGTGGACACTTGCGGCGAGTACATTATACGGTACGCCATTATTCCTGTAAGAAGCTATGCATTGCAGATGTAGTGGAGTGACATGGTCATTACTGAAAAACCATCTTCAGACTTATTATCATCTCTGTAAAGCCGGACATACATGGTAACGTGATGGCTATGGTCATGCTGAGCATGGTCTCCAATCTGCAGCAAGTTATAGAGTAGGAGGAGCCTGAATGGCGGCATATCCAAAAGTCTAGGCATTCGCTGTGCCGCCAATTGCAGTATATTAAAAGGGTTTTTCAGGACTTGCATATTGATGACCTACCCTTAGGATAGGTCATCCTCATGTGATCGGTGGTCGTCTGACACCTGAAATCTCAGCCAGTCAGCTGGATAAAGAAGTGGCAGCGACCGGGTGAGCGCTGTGGCCTCTTCACTCAATACCAAGCATAGCGCCGTATATAAGATTAGGGGTTGTGCTTGGTATTGCAGCTCAGTCCCATTCACTTCA
>CAMRHE010000485.1:975000-1045000 GCA_947044405.1 Leptodactylus fallax
AGTTCCCAAACTTGAAAAGTTGAGACGCACAATCCTGGATCCCATCTGTTCTCGAGAATAAACAAAAATCTTAACAAAAAAAAATCTAAGAGAGGGAGATAGGCAATCCAAAATAAATAATAAACATTAAAAAAAAAAAGAACCCAAAATTCTGTGCAAAGTTTACCGAGATTATTATTTTATCCTGTATATATTTTATTTTTGCCAACTTTTTCTGCACGGAGGATAAACATCGGGTTGGAACGTTATAAAAGCTGTAAAACAGTTAGTAAATATCAGCAAGCCAGGCAGACATGAGAGATGCACAGAATAGAAGGATTCGGCATCCCGAGCTGCACACACACACACTGACAAGAGACACACCAGACTTTGGACGAGTGACTGATATTGATTTCATTAAAAGAGAAAAAAAATTAATTAAAAAAAAAAAAAAAAATAGAAGAGAGAACAGATATCAAAATATCTATTTTTGGGGCCGTTAAATTTGCCAAAAAGTATCAGCCGATGGCCTGAGCAGTCACACCCATAAACACACAAATAAACTGTTGAAGGAGGATGAAATAAAATAGCTTTTTGGTGCTAGGCCCATGAAACATGTTGAGCAATTCAGGCTGCTGGGAGAACTGGAACTTGCTCGATACATTTTGGGAAATTGAAAAAAACACATAAATAACAAAATGTCAATAAATCTAGAAATAAGGAAAGAAAAATAAAAAAAAGAATTGGATAGAAATTTTTTTTTTTTTTTTCTCTTAAAGTTAACTGGCCTACCTTGTCCCCCAGAGCTGAGTTTGTCTTCTTATAATCGGAGTCTCCCTGGAACTAGAGTGTGAGTGGTAATGACTGCCTGCCTGTCTAATGAGTCCATTTTCCTGCGCTTGATGTTGTGTATATACACACACTGCAACCTACCTTACAAACCACAGAGACGAGAGAGAGTGGAAAAGAGAGAGAGGGAGAGAGGGGAGAGAGAGAGAGAGAGAGAGAGAGAAAGAGCGAGCAAGAGTATGTGTGTGTGTGATAGAGGGAGAAAGACACAGACAATGCCCTCCTACCAGACAGCAGACAGCCCTCCTTCCTCTATCTAGCAAGCAAAATACTCACTCGCCTACTGCAGCAACAGGTTCAACACTGCTTGACTAACACACTGGGAGAGATACCAGCCAAAAGGACCAGGGACACAGACAGTTAGGAAGGAGCAGCCCCACCTTCCCTCCCCTGCTCCGGCATTGTTTTTCAGCACTGATTATATATTAATGTCACTCGTTTTGTCGGAGCTTGTACAGCCTATTCAGTCACAAAAAATGGTGACATGCATAATTGCTTCCCTAATAATTTTTTTTTTTTTTTAAGCTGCACAGTCATATGGGCTGCAAAAGGGAACACAAAGCTCACCGGCCACTGCGCATCCATAAGAAAAAAATATATATACAATCATATACATAGATACAAAAAAAAGAAATTAAAAAATGGACTAAAAAGGAGCAGAAATATTGGTGTAATGTGCAGCGTGCTCCGTGCCCACTCCTACAGTTAGAATAATATGCAGTACTTATGTCTGAACAGGTGCAATGCATATAGTACATAGTGTTACCAGGACAGAAATAAATGATACACAGAACCTTTGCCCAATTAAAACTCGGGCCAAGGTTATTTTCAATGAAAGAACCTCCAGCGCTGAATAATATCCCTGCCAACCCAATAAATAAAGAAATAAAAAAATGACAAAAATAGATAAATGGAATCCAGCCCGCGTAGAAGATGGGGGAAACTTTAGGGGAAAGTTTTATTTTTTTGCTGCTGCTGCTTGAAAATTCAGGCTGCAAATCTTGAGGTGTTTGTGTGACCGGACAAGAAGGGGTTACTGACAAAAACGCCTTTCATTTCCTCATCACCTGTATCCATAAAGTTTTCTGAGGCCTGTATACAAGAACCGCAACGTATAAAATCAAAATGTATTATGCAAAATACATTGTAGCAAGTGCGGCCGCCCCTCCGCCATACACCGCTGTTCACACTGCCCTATTGTTCCAACAGGTGGTAAGGTACTGATGCTAAATAAGGCAGTGCAAAAAAATAAAAAAACAAGGCAACAAAAACTTAGCTCAGTGTGTACCGGCTGCTGGTGGAAATCTGCACGACTGGAATGACTTACAAGGTGCCAAGGCTTCTCTCGTCTTGCAGCCTGGCAAATTATACCTTAGACATATTTATTAAAGAGGCAACGCACTAAATCACAGCAATCACAATCCGCTTAGGTCTAATCGCTGCTCGCTGCCATTTCTTCTCATCAATGCATTAGCTCAACCTACTTTTTCTTTACTGACACCGGATATTTTTTTTTTTTAGAGGATAAATTTATTGCCGTCACCAGAAGTTGCAGCTGATTCTGTCCTTCATATAGCAAGTAAGTCAAATAAAAATCTTACTGACCCCCGGTCCTAATATTATGGCCAATGATACAATATGATTATATAACATATATATATATATACACATATCTTACTCCTGACTCGACATCATCCTTAGCAATCTCAGCAATCATTTAGTAAATATAAAAAAAATCTGAATTTCTATTCACTGGCACAGCAGAGAGGAGTTTGCCTCCACGCTGAGGATTTTAGACTTGGGGTTTTCTCCCAGACCCTGATACTGAAGGAGGACACCGGTATTAGGCTGAAGCCCCACAGTATTTATACGCAGCGGGAAAAAATAAAACAGTATTTTACTGCAAGTGAATGGGATTTCATTCATCTCATCCAGACATTGCGGAAAAGTTGTGTTTTTGAAAAAGGCAGCATGTTCCTATTATAGCGGCGGAACTGCGAGCGTATTCCCAAAAGATTTCATAGCAGAAGAAAAATTGCAGAGAATAAACACAGCAAAAACTGCATGAAAAATGCTGCAGAAAAAAGACGTTTTTTCGCAGCGGTTTCTTTACATGGTTTTTTTTAGGTACGATTTTCTCCGTGAGGCCTCAGCCTGCTGCTGCTTTCTCACTAGTTCTCTGTTTTACGGACTACAAACCCACGGACATGGCACATCCTAGTATTCCCATGTGCTAGCCATGTATCATCCACTAAAAATAAAAAGCTATACTTCTGTATTTTTCAGCAATCTCCTAGCGATGTATCTGTGATAAATGCACATGGATGACGTCCGCGTGCTGTCCACTTTTTTCACGGACTTGAATGGCCAAGACGAGTAGAGAAAAAGAAAGAAAACAGCGCCCGTGTGAATGGCTCCACTGACTATAATGGGTCCTTGCGCTGTCCAATTTTTTTCACAGATAACATGTGGATAGAAAAATAGTTTGTGTGAAAGGGTCCTTAGAAATGGCATATAGTAGTCAGGGTCCTGTTATAGATTTGCATCGGGCCCGTGACCCCGGGAATATTTATGACAGGTCATTCTATAGAATGTCAAAAAATATTCTAAAAATTCTGGGCCCAGCGCACCCGGCAGGTTTTAGGTCTCCGATCCTCTCGTGTTGTTTGGTTTTTACCTCTTATTTTTTTGGGTCCTTCGTGCAGTTTTCACCACAAGCTCCTCCCACACAGGACATCTCCGTTCATAAAAATAAATAAAAATCTCAACCAAAATGCTCATAAAAAATGTTAGTAAAAAAAAGACTGAAAACCTTGACTTTTTTTTTTTTTTTTCACATTCATTTTAAATCACCGAAATAACCAACTGGAAAAGGTAAAAAAAACAAGACCAACGTCCAACACGACAATCTACAAGTGGCCAAGTGGATGAAGACAGGGAGCGAAGAACTACAAGTACCAGCAAATAACAGAAGTCAAATCCCAACATATAAGCCAAAAATATCAGGAAATAAATAGAGGAGGAGAAGAACGGCAAACAAAGCAACGTCTACAACAATACTAGACATATAGAACACCATGTAAATAGATTCATAACACTGGATAAATGGAAGAAGGAAACACAACAAGTCCCAGCAAGAGAAGACGTTACAGTAATGGCAAAGGCCTGTAGAGAAAATGGGCAAAAAACAGAAGAATAAGAAAAATATCAACTTGTCATTTAGGCCAACCCAATGGATGAGCCTCAAACAGAGCTGGCAAGTATATATACTGTTATATGTTATATATTATGTACATGCCTACGTGCTATACATGATTATATATACACTATTAGATATGTTTATATCTTATGTACATGCTTATATGCTATATATACACTTATATATACACTGTTATATATTCTTATATTTTATATATTTTTATATCTTATGTACATGCTTATGTTATGATTATATATACACTATTATATATGTTTATATGCTATATATACTTATATATACTCACTGTTGTATGTGCTTATGTTATATTTTCTTATATATACACTATATATTCTTATATGTTTTATATATACATTGTTATATTATACACAAATCTTGTATTTTATAAGAGAATGGAAGTAAATAAGAAAACTTTTGTCAATAATGTAACTGATTGTTTATAAAGGGGTTGTGTCATCTGGACTTATATAGAGGCCCCCCCTCCATGTCAGAGTGACCCGGATGGACTGGATCCATCTAAACATGGCATGAACATCTGAAGCTGATTTTTGGGGGATATGCTGAGCAGGACATGCAGAGAAAGGGACGGTCTTTATGATCAGAGCCTCTCAGGGTATGTTCACACACGGGAATTTGTTGCTGATTTGGAGGTGGATTCTGCCATCTCTACACTCCGCCTGGAATCTGTCTCCACTTATCTTATTCGCTGATCCTATGCTCAGAAAAACAATGCAGCGCCATGTTTGATCTTTAGGCAAATTCCACCCCAGAACTCCCTATGAAATAAATGGGATGCAGGAAAATATTTCTGCTGTGTGACCCCGGCCCAAAGCTCCAGGCATGTGCTGTGACAGCAGGGTATCTACGCTGCATCACCCTGTGACCCCGACGTCCAGGCTCCTCCCCCTTGTAATATTCCCCTCCTACGATACAGACGTCATTTAGCAATTTATAACCTCCAATAAAAAAAACAAAAAACAAAGCCAAAAAATCTATTAGTTGTGCATCAGCGGACGTGAGCAGAATATGAAGGTAATTCTAGATTTCCATCTACAGTTCTCAATTATGATCACGACTGGTGTCTTGTCTAATGCGGGGAGCGGGAGGGGGTCACTAATGCACAATGATGTGATGACTGGAGGTTTTATATTTCGGCAGATTTAACATTCGTTCATCATATTAACCTGTACTATATGCAATATAGTTTATAGATGGTTATAGAGCTGTCTAACCCCCCAACCCAAAAACAAAAAATCTATATGCCAGAGGCCCAACCTTTTGTAGGTCGGGAACCACTATTCCATATATCAGGTTTTGTTGAACCACATAATATTAGTGTGTACAGGTCACCGCTATAGTCACCGGCCTCAGTAGTCATATACCAGGTGTGTACAGGTCACCGGACTCAGTAGTCATATACCAGGTGAGTACAGGTCACAGGTCTCAGTAGTCATATACCAGGTGAGTACAGCTCACAGGTCTCAGTAGTCATAACCAGGTGAGCCAGGTGACAGGTCTCAGTAGTCATATACCAGGTGAGTACAGGTCTCAGTAGTCATATACCAGGTGTGTACAGGTCACAGGTCTCAGTAGCCATATACCAGGTGAGTACAGGTCACAGGTCTCAGTAGCCATATACCAGGTGAGTACAGCTCACAGGTCTCAGTAGCCATATACCAGGTGTGTACAGGTCACAGGACTCAGTAGTCATATACCAGGTGTGTACAGGTCACAGGTCTCAGTAGCCATATACCAGGTGAGTACAGGTCACAGGTCTCAGTAGTCATATACCAGGTGTGTACAGGTCACAGGTCTCAGTAGTCATATACCAGGTGAGTACAGGTCACAGGTCTCAGTAGTCATATACCAGGTGTGTACAGGTCACAGGTCTCAGTAGTCATATACCAGGTGAGTACAGGTCACAGGTCTCAGTAGCCATATACCAGGTGTGTACAGGTCACAGGTCTCAGTAGTCATATACCAGGTGTGTACAGGTCACCGGTCTCAGTAGCCATATACCAGGTGTGTACAGGTCACCGGTCTCAGTAGCCATATACCAGGTGTGTACAGGTCACCGGTCTCAGTAGTCATATACCAGGTTAGTACAGGTCACAGGTCTCAGTAGCCATATACCAGGTGTGTACAGGTCACAGGTCTCAGTAGTCATATACCAGGTGTGTACAGGTCACCGGACTCAGTAGTCATATACCAGGTGTGTACAGGTCACCGGTCTCAGTAGTCATATACCAGGTGTGTACAGGTCACCGGACTCAGTAGTCATATACCAGGTGTGTACAGGTCACCGGACTCAGTAGTCATATACCAGGTGTGTACAGGTCACCGGACTCAGTAGTCATATACCAGGTGTGTACAGGTCACCGGACTCAGTAGTCATATACCAGGTGTGTACAGGTCACCGGACTCAGTAGTCATATACCAGGTGTGTACAGGTCACCGGACTCAGTAGTCATATACCAGGTGTGTACAGGTCACCGCTATAGTCACAGGTCTCAGTAGTCATATACCAGGTGTGTACAGGTCACCGGTCTCAGTAGTCATATACCAGGTGTGTACAGGTCACCAGTCTCAGTAGCCATATACCAGGTGAGTACAGGTCACCGGACTCAGTAGTCATATACCAGGTGTGTACAGGTCACCGGACTCAGTAGTCATATACCAGGTGTGTACAGGTCACCGGTCTCAGTAGTCATATACCAGGTGTGTACAGGTCACCGCTATAGTCACAGGTCTCAGTAGTCATATACCAGGTGTGTACAGGTCACAGGTCTCAGTAGTCATATACCAGGTGTGTACAGGTCACCGGACTCAGTAGTCATATACCAGGTGTGTACAGGTCACCGGTCTCAGTAGTCATATACCAGGTGTGTACAGGTCACCGGACTCAGTAGTCATATACCAGGTGTGTACAGGTCACAGGTCTCAGTAGTCATATACCAGGTGAGTACAGGTCACAGGTCTCAGTAGTCATATACCAGGTGTGTACAGGTCACCGGACTCAGTAGTCATATACCAGGTGTGTACAGGTCACAGGTCTCAGTAGTCATATACCAGGTGTGTACAGGTCACCGCTATAGTCACAGGTCTCAGTAGTCATATACCAGGTGTGTACAGGTCACCGGTCTCAGTAGTCATATACCAGGTGTGTACAGGTCACCAGTCTCAGTAGCCATATACCAGGTGAGTACAGGTCACCGGACTCAGTAGTCATATACCAGGTGTGTACAGGTCACCGGACTCAGTAGTCATATACCAGGTGTGTACAGGTCACCGGACTCAGTAGTCATATACCAGGTGTGTACAGGTCACCGGTCTCAGTAGTCATATACCAGGTGTGTACAGGTCACCGCTATAGTCACAGGTCTCAGTAGTCATATACCAGGTGTGTACAGGTCTCAGTAGTCATATACCAGGTGTGTACAGGTCACCGGACTCAGTAGTCATATACCAGGTGTGTACAGGTCACCGGTCTCAGTAGTCATATACCAGGTGTGTACAGGTCACCGGACTCAGTAGTCATATACCAGGTGTGTACAGGTCACAGGTCTCAGTAGTCATATACCAGGTGAGTACAGGTCACAGGTCTCAGTAGTCATATACCAGGTGTGTACAGGTCACCGGACTCAGTAGTCATATACCAGGTGTGTACAGGTCACCGGTCTCAGTAGTCATATACCAGGTGTGTACAGGTCACCGGACTCAGTAGTCATATACCAGGTGTGTACAGGTCACCGGTCTCAGTAGCCATATACCAGGTGTGTACAGGTCACCGCTATAGTCACAGGTCTCAGTAGTCATATACCAGGTGTGTACAGGTCACAGGTCTCAGTAGTCATATACCAGGTGTGTCCAGGTCACCGCTATAGTCACAGGTCTCAGTAGTCATATACCAGGTGTGTACAGGTCACCGGTCTCAGTAGTCATATACCAGGTGTGTACAGGTCACAGGTCTCAGTAGTCATATACCAGGTGTGTACAGGTCACCGCTATAGTCACAGGTCTCAGTAGTCATATACCAGGTGTGTACAGGTCACCGCCTATACCGGCAGTCACCGGTCTCAGTAGTCATATACCAGGTGTGTACGGGTCACCGGACTCAGTAGTCATATACCAGGTGTGTACAGGTCACCGCTATAGTCACAGGTCTCAGTAGTCATATACCAGGTGTGTCCAGGTCACCGCTATAGTCACCGGTCTCAGTAGTCATATACCAGGTGTGTACAGGTCACCGGTCTCAGTAGTCATATACCAGGTGTGTACAGGTCACCGGGACTCAGTAGTCATATACCAGGTGTGTACAGGTCACCGGTCTCAGTAGTCATATACCAGGTGTGTACAGGTCACCGGACTCAGTAGTCATATACCAGGTGTGTACAGGTCACCGGACTCAGTAGTCATATACCAGGTGTGTACAGGTCACCGGTCTCAGTAGTCATATACCAGGTGTGTACAGGTCACCGCTATAGTCACAGGTCTCAGTAGTCATATACCAGGTGTGTACAGGTCTCAGTAGTCATATACCAGGTGTGTACAGGTCACCGCTATAGTCACAGGTCTCAGTAGTCATATACCAGGTGTGTACAGGTCACCGGACTCAGTAGTCATATACCAGGTGTGTACAGGTCACCGGTCTCAGTAGTCATATACCAGGTGTGTACAGGTCACCGGTCTCAGTAGTCATATACCAGGTGTGTACAGGTCACAGGTCTCAGTAGTCATATACCAGGTGTGTACAGGTCACCGCTATAGTCACAGGTCTCAGTAGTCATATACCAGGTGTGTACAGGTCACCGCTATAGTCACCGGTCTCAGTAGTCATATACCAGGTGTGTACAGGTCACCGGACTCAGTAGTCATATACCAGGTGTGTACAGGTCACCGCTATAGTCACAGGTCTCAGTAGTCATATACCAGGTGTGTCCAGGTCACCGGACTCAGTAGTCATATACCAGGTGTGTACAGGTCACCGGTCTCAGTAGTCATATACCAGGTGTGTACAGGTCACCGGTCTCAGTAGTCATATACCAGGTGTGTACAGGTCACCGCTATAGTCACAGGTCTCAGTAGTCATATATCAGGTGTGTACAGGTCACAGGTCTCAGTAGTCATATACCAGGTGTGTACAGGTCACCGGTCTCAGTAGTCATATACCAGGTGTGTACAGGTCACCGCTATAGTCACAGGTCTCAGTAGTCATATACGAGGTGTGTACAGGTCACCGCTATAGTCACAGGTCTCAGTAGTCATATACCAGGTGTGTACAGGTCACCGCTATAGTCACAGGTCTCAGTAGTCATATACCAGGTGTGTACAGGTCACCGCTATAGTCACCGGTCTCAGTAGTCATATACCAGGTGTGTACAGGTCACCGGACTCAGTAGTCATATACCAGGTGTGTACAGGTCACCGCTATAGTCACAGGTCTCAGTAGTCATATACCAGGTGTGTACAGGTCACCGCTATAGTCACAGGTCTCAGTAGTCATATACCAGGTGTGTACAGGTCACCGCTATAGTCACAGGTCTCAGTAGTCATATACCAGGTGTGTACAGGTCACCGCTATAGTCACAGGTCTCAGTAGTCATATACCAGGTGTGTACAGGTCACAGGTCTCAGTAGCCATATACCAGGTGTGTACAGGTCACCGGACTCAGTAGTCATATACCAGGTGTGTACAGGTCACCGGACTCAGTAGTCATATACCAGGTGTGTACAGGTCACCGGTCTCAGTAGTCATATACCAGGTGTGTACAGGTCACAGGTCTCAGTAGCCATATACCAGGTGTGTACAGGTCACCGGTCTCAGTAGTCATATACCAGGTGTGTACAGGTCACCGGACTCAGTAGTCATATACCAGGTGTGTACAGGTCACCGGACTCAGTAGTCATATACCAGGTGTGTACAGGTCACAGGTCTCAGTAGTCATATACCAGGTGTGTACAGGTCACAGGTCTCAGTAGCCATATACCAGGTGTGTACAGGTCACCGGACTCAGTAGTCATATACCAGGTGTGTACAGGTCACCAGTCTCAGTAGTCATATACCAGGTGTGTACAGGTCACCGGACTCAGTAGTCATATACCAGGTGTGTACAGGTCACCGGACTCAGTAGTCATATACCAGGTGTGTACAGGTCACAGGTCTCAGTAGTCATATACCAGGTGTGTACAGGTCACAGGTCTCAGTAGCCATATACCAGGTGTGTACAGGTCACCGGACTCAGTAGTCATATACCAGGTGTGTACAGGTCACCAGTCTCAGTAGTCATATACCAGGTGTGTACAGGTCACCAGACTCAGTAGTCATATACCAGGAGTGTACAGGTCACCGGTCTCAGTAGTCATATACCAGGTGTGTACAGGTCACCGGTCTCAGTAGTCATATACCAGGTGTGTACAGGTCACCGGTCTCAGTAGTCATATACCAGGTGTGTACAGGTCACCAGTCTCAGTAGTCATATACCAGGTGTGTACAGGTCACCAGACTCAGTAGTCATATACCAGGTGTGTACAGGTCACCGGACTCAGTAGTCATATACCAGGTGTGTACAGGTCACCGGACTCAGTAGTCATATACAGTGCGTTGCGAAAGTATTCAGCCCCCTTGAACTTTTAAACCTTTTGCCACATTTCAGGCTTCAAACATAAAGATATAACATTTAAATTTTTTGGTGAAGAATCAACAACAATTGGGACACAATCGTGAAGTGGAACGAAATTTATTGGTTATTTTAAACTTTTGTAAAAAAAAAAAAAAACTGAAAAGTGGGGCATGCCATATTATTCGGCCCCTTTACTTTCAGTGCAGCAAACTCAGTCCAGAAGTTCAGTGAGGATCTCTGAATGATCCAATGTTGTCCTAAATGACTGATGATGATAAATATAATCCACCTGTGTGTAATCAAGTCTCCGTATAAATGCACCTGCTCTGTGATTGGCTCAGGGTTCTGTTTAAAGCGCAGAGAGCATCATGAAGACCAAGGAACACACCAGGCAGGTCCGTGATACTGTTGTGGAGAAGTTTAAAGCCGGATTTGGATACAAAAAGATTTCCCAAACTTTAAACATCCCAAGGAGCACTGTGCAAGCGATCATATTGAAATGGAAGGAGTATCAGACCACTGCAAATCTACCAAGACCCGGCCGTCCCTCTAAACTTTCATCTCAAACAAGGAGAAGACTGATCAGAGATGCAGCCAAGAGGCCCATGATCACTCTGGATGAACTGCAGAGATCTACAGCTGAGGTGGGAGAGTCTGTCCATAGGACAACAATCAGTCGTACACTGCACAAATCTGGCCTTTATGGAAGAGTGGCAAGAAGAAAGCCATTTCTCAAAGATATCCAGAAAAAGCCACCTGGGAGACACCAAACATGTGGAAGAAGGTGCTCTGCTCAGATGGAACCAAAATCCAACTTTTTGGCCACAATGCAAAACAATATGTTTGGCGTAAAAGCAACACAGCTCATCCCCCTGAACACACCATCCCCACTGTCACACATGGTGGTGGCAGCATCATGGTTTGGGCCTGCTTTTCTTCAGCAGGGACAGAGAAGATGGTTAAAATTGATGGGAAGATGGATGGAGCCAAATACAGGACCATTCTGGAAGAAAACCTGTTGGAGTCTGCAAAAGACCTGAGACTGGGACGGAGATTTATCTTCCAACAAGACAATGATCCCAAACATAAAGCAAAATCTACAATGGAAAGGTTCCCAAATAAACGTATCCAGGTGTTAGAATGGCCAAGTCAAAGTCCAGACCTGAATCCAATCGAGAATCTGTGGAAAGAGCTGAAAACTGCTGTTCACAAACGCTGTCCATCCAACCTCACTGAGCTCCAGCTGTTTTCCAAGGAAGAATGGGCAAGAATTTCAGTCTCTCCATGTGCAAAACTGATAGAGACAACCCCAAGCGACTGCAGCTGTAATCGCAGCCAAAGGGGGCGCTACAAAGTATTAACTTCAGGAGGCCGAATAATATTGCACGCCCCACTTTTCAGTTTTTTATTTTTTACAAAAGTTTAAAATATCCAATAAATTTCATTCCACTTCACAATTGTGTCCCACTTGTTGTTGATTCTTAGCCAAAAAATTAAAATGTTATATTCTTATGTTTGAAGCCTAAAATGTGGCAAAAGGTGGAAAGGGGCCGGGAAAACCCCGGGTTTTTGGGGGGGGGGGGGGGGGCCCGCGGGGGGGCGGCGGGGGGGGGGGGGGGGCTGGGGGGGGGCGGCGGGGGGGGGGGGGGGCCCCCACATTGGCTGCCTATGCAATACAGAATACAATATAAACTTCTCCCCTCCTCCACAAGGCTCTCCATAATGCTGCACCTCCCTACATTTCCTCCCTCATCTCTGTCTATCACACAACCCGTACTCTCCGCTCACTCACTGACCAAAGACTAACATCCTCTATTATCAGAACCTCCCACGCTCGTATACAAGACTTCTCCCGAGTTGCGCCACTTCTCTGGAATGTTCTATCCCGGACTATTAGATTAACCCCCAATTTCCACAGCTTCAAGCGTAAACTAAAGACACATCTTATCAGACAGGCCGATCACAACTCCTAATGTAAACCCTTCTGTAGTTAGAATCCCTAAAACGTCCCCTCCTCTGTTCACGCTCCCGCATTACCTCACAGGATATGAGGCCGTATCAGACTAACTTTATATGTCCGGGCACCGTCTGCACGTTACAGGACACGACTGGTGACGGCTCCTACAGCTTTATATATGTGTAATGGCAGTAACCTCTATTACACAACTGTCTGACCAGTGTATAAGCAATGCTACCTCCGATGCCGCCCCTGGCTACCTCCTGTGTCACCCCCTCTACCTCATAGATTGTAAGCTCTTGTGTCACCCCTCTACCTCATAGATTGTAAGCTCTTGTGTCACCTCTACCTCATAGATTGTAAGCTCTTGTGTCACCTCCTCTACCTCATAGATTGTAAGCTCTTGTGTCACCTCCTCTACCTCATAGATTGTAAGCTCTTGTGTCACCCCCTCTACCTCATAGATTGTAAGTTCTTGTGTCACCTCCTCTACCTCATAGATTGTAAGCTCTTGTGTCACCTCCTCTACCTCATAGATTGTAAGTTCTTGTGTCACCTCCTCTACCTCATAGATTGTAAGTTCTTGTGTCACCTCCTCTACCTCATAGATTGTAAGCTCTTGTGTCACCTCCTCTACCTCATAGATTGTAAGCTCTTGTGTCACCTCCTCTACCTCATAGATTGTAAGCTCTTGTGTCACCTCCTCTACCTCATAGATTGTAAGCTCTTGTGTCACCTCCTCTACCTCATAGATTGTAAGTTCTTGTGTCACCTCCTCTACCTCATAGATTGTAAGCTCTTGTGTCACCTCCTCTACCTCATAGATTGTAAGCTCTTGTGTCACCTCCTCTACCTCATAGATTGTAAGCTCTTGTGTCACCTCCTCTACCTCATAGATTGTAAGCTCTTGTGTCACCTCTACCTCATAGATTGTAAGCTCTTGTGTCACCTCTACCTCATAGATTGTAAGCTCTTGTGTCACCTCTACCTCATAGATTGTAAGCTCTTGTGTCACCTCCTCTACCTCATAGATTGTAAGCTCTTGTGTCACCTCCTCTACCTCATAGATTGTAAGCTCTTGTGTCACCTCTACCTCATAGATTGTAAGCTCTTGTGTCACCTCTACCTCATAGATTGTAAACTCTTGTGTCACCTCCTCTACCTCATAGATTGTAAGCTCTTGTGTCACCTCCTCTACCTCATAGATTGTAAGCTCTTGTGTCACCCCCTCTACCTCATAGATTGTAAGCTCTTGTGTCACCTCTACCTCATAGATTGTAAGCTCTTGTGTCACCTCCTCTACCTCAGATTGTAAGCTCTTGTGTCACCTCCTCTACCTCATAGATTGTAAGCTCTTGTGTCACCTCCTCTACCTCGAGACCGGTCAAGATTGTAAGCTCTTGTGTCACCTCCTCTACCTCATAGATTGTAAGCTCTTGTGTCACCCCCTCTACCTCATAGATTGTAAGCTCTTGTGTCACCTCCTCTACCTCATAGATTGTAAGCTCTTGTGTCACCTCTACCTCATAGATTGTAAGCTCTTGTGTCACCTCTACCTCATAGATTGTAAGCTCTTGTGTCACCTCTACCCATAGATTGTAAGCTCTTGTGTCACCTCCTCTACCTCATAGATTGTAAGCTCTTGTGTCACCTCCTCTACCTCATAGATTGTAAGCTCTTGTGTCACCTCCTCTACCTCATAGATTGTAAGCTCTTGTGTCACCTCCTCTACCTCATAGATTGTAAGCTCTTGTGTCACCTCCTCTACCTCATAGATTGTAAGCTCTTGTGTCACCTCCTCTACCTCATAGATTGTAAACCTTGTGTCACCCCCCTACCTCATAGATTGTAAGCTCTTGTGTCACCCCCTCTACCTCATAGATTGTAAGCTCTTGTGTCACCTCTACCTCATAGATTGTAAGCTCTTGTGTCACCTCTACCTCATAGATTGTAAGCTCTTGTGTCACCTCTACCTCATAGATTGTAAGCTCTTGTGTCACCTCTACCTCATAGATTGTAAGCTCTTGTGTCACCTCCTCTACCTCATAGATTGTAAGCTCTTGTGTCACCTCTACCTCATAGATTGTAAGCTCTTGTGTCACCTCCTCTACCTCATAGATTGTAAGCTCTTGTGTCACCTCCTCTACCTCATAGATTGTAAGCTCTTGTGTCACCCTCTACCTCATAGATTGTAAGCTCTTGTGTCACCTCTACCTCATAGATTGTAAACTCTTGTGTCACCTCCTCTACCTCATAGATTGTAAGCTCTTGTGTCACCCCCTCTACCTCATAGATTGTAAGCTCTTGTGTCACCCCCTCTACCTCATAGATTGTAAGCTCTTGTGTCACCTCTACCTCATAGATTGTAAGCTCTTGTGTCACCTCCTCTACCTCATAGATTGTAAGCTCTTGTGTCACCTCCTCTACCTCATAGATTGTAAGCTCTTGTGTCACCTCCTCTACCTCATAGATTGTAAGCTCTTGTGTCACCTCCTCTACCTCATAGATTGTAAGCTCTTGTGTCACCCCTCTACCTCATAGATTGTAAGCTCTTGTGTCACCTCCTCTACCTCATAGATTGTAAGCTCTTGTGTCACCCCTCTACCTCATAGATTGTAAGCTCTTGTGTCACCTCTACCTCATAGATTGTAAGCTCTTGTGTCACCTCTACCTCATAGATTGTAAGCTCTTGTGTCACCTCCTCTACCCATAGATGAACCGGTCAGCCTTGTGTCACCTCTACCTCATAGATTGTAAGCTCTTGTGTCACCTCCTCTACCTCATAGATTGTAAGCTCTTGTGTCACCTCCTCTACCTCATAGATTGTAAGCTCTTGTGTCACCTCCTCTACCTCATAGATTGTAAGCTCTTGTGTCACCTCCTCTACCTCATAGATTGTAAGCTCTTGTGTCACCCCTCTACCTCATAGATTGTAAGCTCTTGTGTCACCCCTCTACCTCATAGATTGTAAGCTCTTGTGTCACCTCTACCCATAGTTGTAAGCTCTTGTGTCGCCTCCTCTACCTCATAGATTGTAAGCTCTTGTGTCACCTCCTCTACCTCATAGATTGTAAGCTCTTGTGTCACCTCCTCTACCTCATAGATTGTAAGCTCTTGTGTCACCTCCTCTACCTCATAGATTGTAAGCTCTTGTGTCACCCTCTACCTCATAGATTGTAAGCTCTTGTGTCACCTCCTCTACCTCATAGATTGTAAGCTCTTGTGTCACCTCCTCTACCTCATAGATTGTAAGCTCTTGTGTCACCCTCTACCTCATAGATTGTAAGCTCTTGTGTCCACCTCTACCTCACAGATTGTAAGCTCTTGTGTCACCCCCCACCCATAGAGTGTAAGCTCTTGTGTCACCTCTACCTCATAGATTGTAAGCTCTTGTGTCACCTCCTCTACCTCATAGATTGTAAGCTCTTGTGTCACCTCCTCTACCTCATAGATTGTAAGCTCTTGTGTCACCTCTACCTCATAGATTGTAAGCTCTTGTGTCACCTCTACCTCATAGATTGTAAGCTCTTGTGTCACCCCCTCTACCTCATAGATTGTAAGCTCTTGTGTCACCCCCTCTACCTCATAGATTGTAAGCTCTTGTGTCACCTCCTCTACCTCATAGATTGTAAGCTCTTGTGTCACCTCCTCTACCTCATAGATTGTAAGCTCTTGTGTCACCTCCTCTACCTCATAGATTGTAAGCTCTTGTGTCACCCCTCTACCTCATAGATTGTAAGCTCTTGTGTCACCCCTCTACCTCATAGATTGTAAGCTCTTGTGTCACCCCCTCTACCTCATAGATTGTAAGCTCTTGTGTCACCCCCTCTACCTCATAGAGTGTAAGCTCTTGTGTCACCTCCTCTACCTCATAGATTGTAAGCTCTTGTGTCACCTCTACCTGATAGATTGTAAGCTCGTGTCACCTCCTCTACCTCATAGATTGTAAGCTCTTGTGTCATCTCCTCTACCTCATAGATTGTAAGCTCTTGTGTCACCTCTACCTCATAGATTGTAAGCTCTTGTGTCACCTCTACCTCATAGATTGTAAGCTCCTGTGTCACCTCCTCTACCTCATAGATTGTAAGCTCTTGTGTCACCTCTACCTCATAGATTGTAAGCTCTTGTGTCACCTCCTCTACCTCATAGATTGTAAGCTCTTGTGTCACCTCCTCTACCTCATAGATTGTAAGCTCTTGTGTCACCTCTACCTGATAGATTGTAAGCTCTTGTGTCACCCCCTCTACCTCATAGATTGTAAGCTCTTGTGTCACCCACCCATAGATGAAGCTCTTGTGCACCCCTCTACCCATAGATTGTAAGCTCTTGTGTCACCCTACCCATAGATTGTAAGCTCTTGTGTCACCCCTCTACCCATAGATTGTAAGCTCTTGTGTCACCCCCTACCTCTAGATTGTAAGCTCTTGTGTCACCTCTACCTCATAGATTGTAAGCTCTTGTGTCACCTCCTCTACCTCATAGATTGTAAGCTCTTGTGTCACCTCCTCTACCTCATAGATTGTAAGCTCTTGTGTCACCTCCTCTACCTCATAGATTGTAAGCTCTTGTGTCACCTCCTCTACCTCATAGATTGTAAGCTCTTGTGTCACCTCTACCTCATAGACTGTAAGCTCTTGCGAGCAGGGCCCTCAGTCCCAGTGTGTGAATTGACTATTTCTTTGTAATGTATCTTTTTTGTCTGCACTTGAACCCTACAAATTGTACAGCGCTGCGGAATATGTTGGCGCTATATAAATAAAATGATTATTATTATTATTATTATTATTATTATTATTAAGTGAATGGGGCTGAGCTGCAATACCAAGCGCAACCTCTACAATATGTAAGGCGCTGTGCTTGGTATTCTGTGACCTCCTGATCAGTAAGGCCTCCTCAACCAGCTGATCTGTAAGGCTTCTGGGTGTCAGACTCCCCTTTTATTGATACATTATTAGTAATATCGCAGTCCATGTCTATGTGACCAGATGTCTCCATGCCCAGCAGGAAGCCCTGGCGCAGCAGCAATAGATCAGGGGGCATTGAATGGGCAAGTAATGTTTATTTTATTTTTTACCATATTTTCTGAACATCTCTATAACTTGCTGTGATATGGTTTTGATCCTGGTGCCATATCCTAGTAATATTTTAGCTTCTGTGGTGCCCTTAGAGTTGGGGGCCACATACAGGGGACCTGAGGGCCACACGTGCCTTCCAAGCCAGTGACTGGGAAACATAGCTATACGCTATCCTGTCTGCAATATTTTATACTAAACTTTCCTTTTATAGTTCATATTTATGGGATATTATTTTGCTTAAGGTTATACATTAATATAGTTTATATCATTTTAATTAAAAAAAGTAATTTCCCACACAAATGTAGAAGTGAAACCAGATCCATTGGCAGAGGTTACAAAATGTATTGTGTGTATAATAGGGAAGTTATCAGGCTGAAAGGGTTTATACACTCCAATAGGCACTCCGGGTTAAAGGGGTTTTCCGGGTTTAATTGATGACTGATCCTGCAGACAGGCCATGTGACTAATCAACATGACATCACATGATCGGTGGAGTGCCGCTTCAAACAGCTGATCTACAAGTCGGACCCCCACTAATCTGCAACTGGTGACCTATCCTAAATGAGTCCTGGAAAACCCCTGGGTCCCCTTCTAGTAAGCCAATTCGGAAAAAATCTGCAAAGCGCACCTGTCTCCATGGAGAACCCGACACATCTGAGCAGTACAAACATGTTTATGTTACTGGGCCCCATGTAATACTTCATATTCCCTGTGGAGGCGCTGCAGGGAAACTCAACCCTTAAAGTCAGGTCCTCTGGAGATTACAGCTCATTGCGCGGGATCCAAGATCAGCATATTGTAAGGCCATGCTTTTACCAAAAAGAGGTGGATCAAGATGGACAACCCCTAAAAGAGAAAGAGAACAAGAAACCAGCTTGCAAATAAAGCGTCTCTTGCAGCCCCTGCCCATCCCTTTTTATATACTGTACTCACAAATGAATATCAATACCCCACACGTAACACTACAACTCTCCCTCGACACCCGCTACAGGGGTAATATATGGCTATCCCCCAGCTCCTAAAGACTGTCCTGCATTGGAATCAAAAGTGGTTCTGCCATGGAAAATTCTCTCTAAGCATTTTTACTCTTATTTGTCAAGTCTCACAATTAAAGGGGTTGTCCAGACACTTAGGAAATGAAGCAAAATTAAAAGACATTCCAGGCTTATTAACTGATGACCTATTCTCAAGAGTCATTAATTAAAGATTGGCAGCGGTCTGACACCCAGGACTCTCCCTTGATGCGGGTCTGACACCCGAGACACTCCCTCGGCAGGGGTCTGACACCCGGGACTCTCCCTCGGCAGGGGTCTGACACCCGGGACTCTCCCTCGGCAGGGGTCTGACACCCGGGACTCTCCCTCGGCAGGGGTCTGACACCCGGGACTCTCCCTCGGCAGGGGTCTGACACCTGGGACTCTCCCTCGGCAGGGGTCTGACACCCGGGACTCTCCCTCGGCAGGGGTCTGACACCCGGGACTCTCCCTCGGCAGGGGTCTGACACCCGGGACTCTCCCTCGGCAGGGGTCTGACACCCGGGACTCTCCCTCGGCAGAGGTCTGACACCCGGGACTCTCCCTTGGCACGGGTCTGACACCCAGTACCTCCAGCAATGAGCCATTTCAGAAGGCTGCAGCATTCAGGTGTGTACTGCGGCCTCTTCACTACTTACCAAGTACAGTGTCATATATCATATAGTGGCCATACTTGGTACTGCAGCTCAGCCCATTCACTTCAACAAGCCACAGTGAATACCACTTGCACTTCTAACAGCAAATAGGCGGTGCTCCCGGGTGTTGGACCCCTGCTGATCTCCAACTGATGATGTAGCCTAAAGATAGTCCCTGGAACCCCATTACATGGATATCCCAGTCATTTAAAGTTATCCCCTAACCAAGGGACACCTAAAATCCCAAAGATCACAAGAACAAGAGTTCCGTTCCACCAAGTCAAGCACGCATGCTGCTGCTCCATTCATTCTCTAGGGGACTGCCATTGATAGCTGACTAAAGGCTTTTACCTCTAGTCCTATAAAAGTGAAAGGAGCGATGTGCATGAGTGACCAGCTGCTCCATTCAGAATGGGGTACAAAGGACCCTTAATCTTGTGATCTGTGGGGGCCCCAGCAATTGTATCCCCACTGATAAGTCTAAAATGACTGTACCAGTGAAAAATCGTGCCCCTCTAGCGCCATCACTATGGAGGTCCTCGACAGTCTCTGTTTATGTTGCTGCACATTTTTCCGTACATCCACATGCCGGCTGCAGCCAATCTCTGGCCGCCGCGGTCTCTTGCCGTATATGCCGGCATCGAAGATCGTCTGCAGAAGTCACGTCGTTGGAAAATGAACAAAAAAACAGCAAAAATTACTAGAGCGTTGGTGCAGGAGTGCGAGGGATTAACAGATAAGAAATAGTTGATTTCCTGCCATTAGGTTATTTTGCCTAACTCCCAGACAACCCCTTTAAATTCTCCTCTGATAATAGCATCAACAGTATATAATATATATATATGTACACACAAACATGCTGTATAGAATATATATATATACTCAGAACAGAAAATATAACAATCACCAAAACATCAAACAGATAAACTGCATAGAATAATATACATTAAGAGAGCGATGCAGCCGGCTGTATCCAGGGAACAAGAGAACATATTTCAGGAATGATTACAAAAATTTGTGATTTCTGCCTGCAGAAAAACATTCAGCCTTGCCCTTTCTTCTCATGTCTATCCAGAAACCTTCACACATTATACAGGACACTGGAAGCCTCCTTGCCGGTTACCAAGGAGTCTAAATGGCAAAAAAGATATTTAACGACATTAATATTACTCAATCGCCATCGTTGTGCAGTGCGGGATACAATTGGACATTATTTCGGTGTCTCTCATAATGGAGCGTCAGAATCAGACTTCAGAGTTCTCATGGGAAAAGCGTCCACAGAGGATGCACGCTCGCTCTTTGAAGTGGCGACCAAGTTCTGGAGCGAAAAAGTTTCTCGTCACAGTACGCTATGAAGTGTTTGGATAAGGTCCAGGCACAGTGTGATATCGATCATCTGAAGGGTGTGGCGGCGTTATCATGTAGAGGAATAAAAGGGAATGACCCAAATACATCACATAATGTAGTCTTATTATACTGGGCCATGTGGGAGGATTGCCACAGCTTCAAAATGGTCTTCTGGGCCCAGTGCAACAAATAACATTAAACACTTCATGCCGTTCCCCAGCCTGACTGACAATAAAGGGTTTTTCTGGCACATACTGGTGCCCCAATATGTGATTGGTGGGGGTCTGGAACTCAGGACCCCCCTTCCCCCAGATGGACGAACAGTTTGCAGTCTTCAGGTGACTGTTGTAGCCTCCTCACTGTATACCAAGCACAGTGCTGTACAGATTGTAGTGGCTGCACTTAGTACTGCAGCTCAGCACCATTCACTAGAATGGGCCTGAGCCACTGCTGTACCATGTGACATTATCAGCACTGGGAAGGGATCTGTGTAGCCCCAGATGTTGTACCCCCCAATCACACATTGATGACCTATCCTAAGGAGAGACTATCAGAATAGGAGTCCTTTAAAACGTCTTCAGGCTAAGGCACGTATGTTTTCACCGTGGCTTTTAGTCATGATTCCTGAGCGGCTGGTCCTGGCTCTAAATTTTTGCATGGGTGACACACAGGGTGCAATGGCAGCATCCTTGTGGCTCCAAAGAGATAATTTGCATATTGACAAAATGGCAATACCTCAGCAATAGAGGCACAAGGGAAATTGGTTAGGGGGGACAAGGGGTGATATGCTGGTTCTGGTGACACTAACCTATCTATCTGCAGGGCTGGGGTGATATGCTGGGTCTGGTGACAGTAACCTATCTATCTGCAGGGCTGGGGTGATATGCTGGTTCTGGTGACACTAACCTATCTATCTGCAGGGCTGGGGTGATATGCTGGTTCTGGTGACACTAACCTATCTATCTGCAGGGCTGGGGTGATATGCTGGTTCTGGTGACACTAACCTATCTATCTGCAGGGCTGGGGTGATATGCTGGGTCTGGTGACACTAACCTATCTATCTGCAGGGCTGGGGTGATATGCTGGGTCTGGTGACACTAACCTATCTATCTGCAGGGCTGGGGTGATATGCTGGTTCTGGTGACACTAACCTATCTATCTGCAGGGCTGGGGTGATATGCTGGTTCTGGTGACACTAACCTATCTATCTGCAGGGCTGGGGTGATATGCTGGTTCTGGTGACACTAACCTATCTATCTGCAGGGCTGGGGTGATATGCTGGGTCTGGTGACACTAACCTATCTATCTGCAGGGCTGGGGTGATATGCTGGGTCTGGTGACACTAACCTATCTATCTGCAGGGCTGGGGTGATATGCTGGTTCTGGTGACACTAACCTATCTATCTGCAGGGCTGGGGTGATATGCTGGTTCTGGTGACACTAACCTATCTATCTGCAGGGCTGGAGTGATATGCTGGGTCTGGTGACACTAACCTATCTATCTGCAGGGCTGGGGTGATATGCTGGGTCTGGTGACACTAACCTATCTATCTGTAGGGCTGGGGTGATATGCTGGGTCTGGTGACACTAACCTATCTATCTGCAGGGCTGGGGTGATATGCTGGTTCTGGTGACACTAACCTATCTATCTGCAGGGCTGGGGTGATATGCTGGTTCTGGTGACACTAACCTATCTATCTGCAGGGCTGGGGTGATATGCTGGGTCTGGTGACAGTAACCTATCTATCTGCAGGGCTGGGGTGATATGCTGGTTCTGGTGACACTAACCTATCTATCTGCAGGGCTGGGGTGATATGCTGGTTCTGGTGACACTAACCTATCTATCTGCAGGGCTGGGGTGATATGCTGGTTCTGGTGACACTAACCTATCTATCTGCAGGGCTGGGGTGATATGCTGGGTCTGGTGACACTAACCTATCTATCTGCAGGGCTGGGGTGATATGCTGGGTCTGGTGACACTAACCTATCTATCTGCAGGGCTGGGGTGATATGCTGGTTCTGGTGACACTAACCTATCTATCTGCAGGGCTGGGGTGATATGCTGGTTCTGGTGACACTAACCTATCTATCTGCAGGGCTGGAGTGATATGCTGGGTCTGGTGACACTAACCTATCTATCTGCAGGGCTGGGGTGATATGCTGGTTCTGGTGACACTAACCTATGTATCTGCAGGGCTGGGGTGATATGCTGGGTCTGGTGATACTAACCTATCTATCTGCAGGGCTGGGGTGATATGCTAGTTCTGGTGACACTAACCTATCTATCTGCAGGGCTGGGGTGATATGCTGGGTCTGGTGACACTAACCTATCTATCTGTAGGGCTGGGGTGATATGCTGGGTCTGGTGACACTAACCTATCTATCTGCAGGGCTGGGGTGATATGCTGGTTCTGGTGACACTAACCTATCTATCTGCAGGGCTGGGGTGATATGCTGGGTCTGGTGACACTAACCTATCTATCTGTAGGGCTGGGGTGATATGCTGGGTCTGGTGACACTAACCTATCTATCTGCAGGGCTGGGGTGATAGGCTGGGTCTGGTGACACTAACCTATCTATCTGCAGGGCTGGGGTGATATTCTGGGGTCTGATGACACTAACTTATCTATCTGCAGGCTGGGGTGATATGCTGGTTCTGGTGACACTAACCTATCTATCTGCAGGGCTGGGGTGATATGCTGGTTCTGGTGACACTAACCTATCTATCTGCAGGACTGGGGTGATATACTGGTTCTGGTGACAGTAACCTATCTATCTGCAGGGCTGGGGTGATATTCTGGTTCTGGTGACACTAACCTATCTATCTGCAGGGCTGGGGTGATATGCTGGTTCTGGTGACACTAACCTATCTATCTGCAGGGCTGGGGTGATATGCTGGTTCTGGTGACACTAACCTATCTATCTGCAGGGCTGGGGTGATATGCTGGTTGTGGTGACACTAACCTATCTATCTGCAGGGCTGGGGTGATCTGCTGGTTCTGGTGACACTAACCTATCTATCTGCAGGGCTGGGGTGATATACTGGTTACAGTAACCTATCTATCTGCAGGATTGGGGTGATATGCTGGTTCTGGTGACACTAACCTATCTATCTGCAGGGCTGGGGTGATATACTGGTTACAGTAACCTATCTATCTGCAGGGCTGGGGTGATATGCTGGTTCTGGTGACAGTAACCTATCTATCTGCAGGGCTGGGGTGATATACTGGTTCTGGTGACACTAACCTATCTATCTGCAGGGCTGGGGTGATATGCTGGTTCTGGTGACACTAACCTATCTATCTGCAGGGCTGGGGTGATATGCTGGGTCTGGTGACACTAACCTATCTATCTGCAGGGCTGGGGTGATATGCTGGTTCTGGTGACACTAACCTATCTATCTGCAGGGCTGGGGTGATATGCTGGTTCTGGTGACACTAACCTATCTATCTGCAGGGCTGGGGTGATATACTGGTTACAGTAACCTATCTATCTGCAGGGCTGGGGTGATATGCTGGTTCTGGTGACAGTAACCTATCTATCTGCAGGGCTGGGGTGATATACTGGTTCTGGTGACACTAACCTATCTATCTGCAGGGCTGGGGTGATATACTGGTTCTGGTGACACTAACCTATCTATCTGCAGGGCTGGGGTGATATGCTGGGTCTGGTGACACTAACCTATCTATCTGCAGGGATGGGGTGATATGCTGGTTCTGGTGACACTAACCTATCTATCTATCTGCAGGCTGGGGTGATATGCTGGTTCTGGTGACACTAACCTATCTATCTGCAGGCTGGGGTGATATGCTGGTTCTGGTGACACTAACCTATCTATATATCTGCAGGCTGGGGTGATATGCTGGGGCCTGGTGACACTAACCTATCTATCTGCAGGACTGGGGTGATATGCTGGTTCTGGTGACACTAACCTATCTATCTGCAGGGCTGGGGTGATATACTGGTTCTGGTGGCACTAACCTATCTATCTGCAGGCTGGGGTGATATGCTGGTTCTGGTGACACTAACCTATCTATCTGCAGGGCTGGGGTGATATGCTGGTTCTGGTGACACTAACCTATCTATCTGTAGTGCTGGGGTGATATGCTGGGTCTGGTGACAGACACCCTTTAAAGTGATGGCTGGTCCAGGCACAGTAAGTTATAAAGCAATATGTGTATATCAGGTCCTGCCTATAATAAATAGTAGTGTGTATTCTGTATTACATTACTACAGTGTCTTTCTAACATTCTGCTCTTGTATCATCTTCCATAAATTTGTCCGTTTACTGTTTGAGCACATTTTGCCCAATGACACCCTTGAATGCGACTTCTGCCTTGACTTCCATTCTTTGGTTGACTACATAAAATAACTCAAAGAAAAACCGCCACCCATATGACAAGCTGTGCACCAAACCAAAAATGTACAAAACCTGAAGACGATCTGCTGGAGTTGGAGGAGAGTCCCGGGGATATGTACACAGGTTGCTGGTGAAGAATAAATATGCTATAGGGATTTACATAATGACTTAATATGCTTTATACTGGATGGGCACCAAATATAATAAATACATAAGATTACTGCACTGACAGATGACACCCAGAAGGCTACACTTATATAAAATCAATAGCAATAGTAATGGAAAAGCTTGTGGTCGTTCAGATTGTTATCTAGACTTTGTATGTATGATCCGGAGGAGAGCACACATTATATGCTGATATACCGGGACCTAGGATGTCGCCAGAAGTCTTTGTCAAGGTTACCAGGGTTTCTGTCCTGTTATAAAATAAGCGGTGACACTGCCAAGAAAAACACCACCTGCCCTATACGGCACAGCTGGTGTATGCAACCTAGACTCCAATCTGTCTGCCCAACTCCAGCACCTTAATCACGCCCCGTCTACCTCCGCATCTTACTGTGCACTGTATTATACACCGGAGACATAGTGACATTACTGCGAGACTAAGGACTATCTCATATCTATCTATTCAACGGTGTCATATCTACCGAGCTATCATATATGTATCTGTGTCTGTCAACTATCTATTCAACTATCTATCTGTCTTTTCCACAACCTCACATATGTCTATATCTACTATCTTATATTTATCTTCTATCTCTCTATCTCTCATATCTATTCAACTGTCTATCCATCCATCTATCTAATATCTATCTAATATCTATCTCATATCTATCTATCTATCTATCTATCTCATATCTATCTATCTCATATCTATCTATCTATCTATCTATCTATCTCATATCTATCTTATCTATCTATCTATCTCATATCTATCTCATATCTATCTATCTATCTATCTATCTCATATCTATCTATCTATCTATCTATCTATCTATCTCATATCTATCTCCTATCTATCTATCTATCTATCTATCTCATATCTATCTCATATCTATCTATCTATCTATCTATCTCATATCTATCTATCTATCTATCTATCTATCTATCTATCTCATATCTATCTATCTATCTATCTATCTATCTCATATCTATCTCATATCTATCTATCTATCTATCTCATATCTATCTATCTCATATCTATCTATCTATCATATCTATCTATCTATCTCATATCTATCTATCTATCTATCTATCTCATATCTATCTATCTATCTATCTATCTCATATCTATCTATCTATCTATCTCATATCTATCTATCTATCTATCTCATATCTATCTATCTCATATCTATCTCATATCTATCTAATATCTATTTCATATCTATCTATCTCATATCTATCTCATATCTATCTATCTCATATCTATCTATCTATATCATATCTATCTCATATTTATCTCATATCTATCTATCTATCTCATATCTATCTATCTATCTATCTATCTCATATCTATCTATCTCTATCATATCTATCTCTCTCATATCTATCTATCTCATATCTATCTATCTCATATCTATCTATCTATCTCATATCTATCTATCTATCTATCTATCTCCTATCTATCTATCTCTCTCATATCTATCTATCTCTCTCATATCTATCTATCTCATATCTATCTATCTCATATCTGTTTTTTTATTTTTTACAGAAGACGGATTTAAGCCTAAACTATCAGGAATCTCAGTTTTGCTACTGCTGCTTTAAGGTTACTATGCAGCCCTGCAGTGTCAGAGTTCAAATAGGCTTATTCTGAGGAGACATATTTAAACTCCCTTCCTTCTCAGCCAGGTGCCTGCTATTGGTTGCACCTTGTCTGGCTTTCATACCTGATTCTGACTCTGACGTGATCTCTAGGAACCAACCTAATACCTTAAAAACGCTCGCCTAATTTGTCCCCTTGATTTGCCGTGTGTGTGTGTGTGTGTGTGTGTGTGTGTGTGTGTGTGGTATATTATATATATATATATATATATATATATATATATATGTGTGTGTGTGTGTGTGTGTGTGTGTGTGTGTGTGTGTTATATATATATATATATATATATGTGTGTGTGTGTGTGTGTGTGTGTGTGTATGTTAAATGGGTATCTCCATCATAAGTTTGGAGGCCATCAATGTGTGACTGTAAACCATTTCTGAGACTTTTCTGTCACAGTCATCTTGACACAACGTTGGTTTGAAAGTGGGACAGTTTTTCAGGTTGCTGTGATTTATTGTGTTACGTTACTTCTAGGATTTTGCAATTTCTGGGAGCCATTGTATCTGTCTGGAATTATAGTAAGAAAACCCGTATAGAGCAAGTATTTTATGTGTGCCCTAACATCATACCAGGAGGATTGCACAACCTGCAAGATCTGGTTAATATCCTCCCCATCTATATATCCCAGCTACTCACATTGCAGATATTATTCTTTATATGTTAGCTTTTTTTATTTTTATATCTTGCTTTATCCCACCTGACACGGACCACGTTCATTCATTCATTGCTCCTTCATTCATTGATTCCTTTCTGCCCCTAAGACCACTTTTTTGCGACCAAGAGGTGGCTACACCCAAGACTCCTCGTTTAGCAAAATAATTTATTTGCAGCTGACACTACAATAAAGTCTTGTATTTCATGTGCTGGGTTCACCCCATTTACAGAATCCTGACAGGTCCTCTGTACAGTGGGATGTCTTAATATCTCAGTCCAACCTGGATAGACCAGGTGGTGGAATGTAGTCGCATCAGAAGGAAAACCACCAAACACTCTTTTATACCAGAACTGAACCTAACCTTGTAGGTAACAAGACAAGCACACTCAGTGGGAAGGTACATGCATGAGCCGATATATTCTACCGCACTTACGGACTATTGCTCCAGTTCTTTGTGATGGACAGCTACTTTCTAGGATGACACAGATTGAGCACCTGAAAGGACTCTGCACATGGCTCGAAGGCCATACAGTGTGCTCTCGCCCTGACACAACCTGTAGCCAAACCTCCAACTCCGAATCTGACATTTTTCCACAGCCTTACTAACTCCTGCTCCAATTGACTTCCTATGATAGTAAATATATAATAAGCCATGCAGCTAATTTATTATACAATAATAACTGTATAATATATATTAAGATCATTTAAAAATATATATATATTTTTTTTGTATATAAACTCAAGAGTCGATAACTTTTTCTACCTCCCTGGACGCAACCTCAGCATGATGCCACAGCCATACCATGGGACATGTCCGACAACCCCTCCTGCGGTACAACACCTAGGCACGAGCAATGTCCTACCCCGACACTCATTATACCTCTGCAATAATAACAATCGAACATAACATGGAATAAACGTGGGTACTCGGGTGATGCCAAAACACCTAAAGTAAGGACACTGTATATGCCATTTACGTCACCCAACTAAGAATGTTTAACAAAGGGTATGTACATACGATGGAACGGGAAGAGGAATTTGAGACACCCTTCTGCTTCAAATCCCTCTCCATGTTCAGACTCTTCGGCTTTCCGCCTCAAAACCAGCACCAAATTCCTCCATGTGAACTTTCCCTACGGAGTCTAACTTTGCCTCCTTTCATGGCCACTTAAATATAAGAAAAAAAATAACAAAAAAAAAAATAAAAAAATTCAGTGCTGTTCCAATACCTCCTGTGCACCCTGCTGGTCCCTGTCCCTTCACAATGTGACTGCTCAGTCAATGGCTACACCAAGTGATTGGCAGACTGGTCTAGAAAGAGAAGCCTCAGAAGGGGAGCAGCAAGGAGTCAGTAGGGTGACAATTATCTCCTTTATTATTTTGAAGTATTCAGTGTTTTTTTGTTACCATGGCCTAATCTCTGATATTCACCTGCAAAGTGATAACTATCTACGACATTTGTCGGCGGTGTGTAGTATGTGGTGCATGCTCCGGCACTATTGTTCGTGAAGCCTGTGAAGGGGAGCTTCCCCCCTCGAAGACAGAACTTTCTTTCCTAAATGCATATGGAATAAGAGAAGTAGGCACAATTGGTGCGCAGCAGATGGCTGAGGCGGCTTCCAAATAAAAGCAGAACTTATTATCCTTTAAAATAATGTATATCTGTTTCCTACGCTGCGTTAGGATTCAGTGGCAGGGTAGAAGACTGCCAGTGTATATAAAATAGCCAAACTTCCAATTGAATATGTATTAAAGTGTATATCCATTCAGTGTTACATACAATATCAATTACAGATGTCCACACAAAGCCAAATAAATATCTGTTAGCTTTCCAACTTGGTATTCCATCTGCAATGCCATCTGTTGCCTGGGAAGGTACGGGTGAGGCACTTTAAGACTGCTCGGCTTTGTAAACTTTTTTTTTTTCCCTCTCCCCGTCCCCCTCCCCCGAATCTTCACTCCCGATATGTGATAGAAGGAAACGATCAATGTATTCTGCTGTTTTCTGTAAGACAGATGGAAATACATTTGCTTTTGCTAAAATGTCAAATATGCCGAAATGTGTTATTCCAAAGTTGACCGGTTAGCTGCCATAGAACGAGGTTTCTGTTTTTGTAGCTGTCACTGCGTTTTCTTAGATAGGTGGCACCTTTCCAAATTTTCAAACTTTTGTACATTAATATCATGGCACAGAAACAAAGAGAGGGGGGGGGAAAGAAAGAAAAGAGGTTTTTTTTTTCGGGTTTTTTTTTCAAGTTTCCGTCTTGACAATCCAATCTGTCCACGAGCGCTGGCAGCCAATGGAAAAAGAGCATTTCTCCGGATTTCCATGGAACTTTCTCTTACATCGAGGTGCCTTTCACACTTCCGTTTTTTTTTTTTACTTTCTATTATGATATCTGGTGACAACTTGTTTATTGAGCGGGGACAGGGGAGGGTAAACACAACTTTTTACAGCGATGATTTACCTTTCTGCTTGTAATAACATTTAACTTTTTTTTCCAAAATATCCAGGATCTAAGATTCAAAAAAAAAAAAAAAATAAAATCTCCACCAGACATTTAATTTTTTATACTATAAATTTGCTAGAAATGTATTTTAATAGATTTAACCAGTTCAGGCACAGGATATATTTAGCATGTGTAAGTTTAGGGGCTAGAACTCCTTTTTAATTTATTTTTTTCATTTTTTTTTTTTGTTACGAGATTTTTAGCAACATTTTTTCTGAGCAATGCAGATTTTTATTTTTCTTCATATATTTATATGCATAATTTTTACTTTTTATATTAACCTTAGAGTGAAAAACTATAAAAAAAAAATATTATTTTTTTGACACTAGCTGTTTTTGCTTTCTGGTAGTTATATAGTGATAACCTAAATGGACATACTATTTGTGTCTCACCAATATGTAGCATGTATTACATGTCCATGTACTATAAGTCTATTTAAGGGTATTCTCAAGTGGTATATAAACGATTGGGGGGTAAAACTATTTTGGAGCTTGGGTTATATTTTGCGTATTTTTTTTTATTTCATTTATTTATTTATTGTTACTTTTATATTTATTTTTGTATTTTTATAGTTATTTTTATATTAGGGTAATTTACTATTACACTTTTTGTCTACACTAGACTCTTACAGTGTAACTAGGACTGTTACGGGGGACATTGCACTATTACAGCTGCAAGATTTCTGTCTCTCACAGACCTGTAACTTCTCCTTTAAGAAGCTCCTCTGTCCTCCACTCATTACCTGTGGTAATGGCTCCTGTGTGACATTGTTATCAGTATAAAAGACTCCTGTCCACAACCTCAAACAGTCACACTCCAAACTCCACTATGGTGAAGACCAAAGAGCTGTGGAAGGACCAGAAACAAAATGGTAGCCCTGCACCAGGCTGGGAAGACTGAATCTGCAATAGGCAAGCAGCTTGGTGTGAAGAAATCACCTGTGGGAGCAATAATTAGAAAATGGAAGACATACAAGACGCACTGATAATCTCCCTCCATCAGGGGCTCCACGCAAGATCTCACCCCGTGGGGTCAAAGTGATCACAAGAATGGTGAGCAAAAATCCCAGAACCACACGGGGGGACCTAGTGAGTGACCTGCAGAAAGCTGGGACTAACGTAACAAAGGCTACCGTCAGTAACACACTACGCCGCCAGGGACTCAGATCCTGCAGTGCCAGACGTGTCCCCCTGCTTAAGCCAGTACATATCCGGGCCCGTCTGAAGTTTGCTAGAGAGCATTTGGATGTTCCAGAAGAGTACTGGGAGAATGTCATATGGTCAGATGAAACCAAAGTAGAACTGTTTGGTAGAAACACAACTCGTGGTGTTTGGAGGAGAGTGAATGCTGAGTTGTATCCAGAGAACACCATACCTACTGTGAGGCATGGGGGGGCAACATCATGTATGGGGCTGTTTCTCTACAAAGGGGCCAGGACGACTGATCCGTGTACATGAAAGAATGAATGGGGCCATGTATGGTGAGATTGTGAGTGCAAACCTCCTTCCATCAGCAAGGGCATTGAAGATGAAACGTGGCTGGGTCTTTCAGCATGACAATGATCCCAAGCACACCGCCAGGGCAACGAAGGAGCGGCTTCGTAAGAAGCATTTCAAGGTCCTGGAGTGGCCTAGCCAGTCTCCAGATCTCAGCCCCATAGAAAACCTTTGGAGGGAGTAGAAAGTCCGTGTTGCCCAGCGACAGCCCCAAAACATCCCTGCTCTAGAGGAGATCTGCATGGAGGAATGGGCCAACATACCAGCAACAGTGTGCGCCAACCTTGTGAAGACTTACAGAAAACGTTTCACCTCTGTCATTGCCAACAAAGGAGATAGAACAAAGGATTGAGATGAACTTTTGTTATTGACCAAATACTTATTTTCCACCATAATTTGCAGATAAAATCTTTAAAAATCAGACAATGTGATTTTCTGGATTAGTTTTCTCATTTTGTCTCTCATAGTTGAGGTCTACCTATGATGACAATTACAGGCCGGCCTCATCTTTATAAGTGGCAGAACTTGCACAATTGGTGGCTGACTAAATACTTTTTTTCCCCACTGTAGATAGATATAATCCATTATCTCACCTACACCAAGATTTATCATATACAGTCATATGAAAAAGTTTGGGCACCCCTATTAATCTTAATCATTTTTAGTTCTAAATATTTGGGTGTTTGCAACAGCCATTTCAATTTGATATATCTAATAACTGATGGACACAGTAATATTTCAGGATTGAAATGAGGTTTATTGTACTAACAGAAAATGTGCAATATGCATTAAACCAAAATTTAAACTCAAACTTTTTCATATGACTGTATATCAATGTATTATGAAACTTCTATTGCATTTCTAAGACTCAACACTGGAAAACGTCTTGGGTTTTTTTTTTTTTGTTTTTTTTTTTTCATACGGGACTTTCATTCCTAAGACTTTCACGGTTAATAAAACTCCCATAAAAATGCGTCCTCCTCACAGTGCAGTCAGATAGAAGCGTCACAAAGACAATTTTCCAGCTTGTTAGTGCATAACTTGTTAGTGGTTATCTAGTAAAGAAGCCTGATCATGTGTGTAAACATATTATTACCGGACACCGATTCAGATTAGCGCCTGTTCAGACTCATAATTAAACTTACTCCATGATAAAAGCCGTACAGGCAGCTGTACAAGATAAGTCAAGTGAATATAAGAGATAAAGCAGAGGTCTACTATTACTCAGAATATTACAGTTATATATATATACACACTACACATTAACTACATAAAGAAATGGAGTCACTTTATAAATATATTTATATTACTTATCCTGTACTGATCCTGAGTTACATCCTGTATTATACCCCAGAGCTGCGCTCACTATTCTGCTGGTGCAGTCACTGTGTACATACATTACATTACTTATCCTGTACTGATCCTGAGTTACATCCTGTATTATACTCCAGAGCTGCACTCACTATTCTGCTGGTGCAGTCACTGTGTACATACATTACATTACTTATCCTGTACTGATCCTGAGTTACATCCTGTATTATACTCCAGAGCTGCGCTCACTATTCTGCTGGTACAGTCACTGTGTACATACATTACATTACTTATCCTGTACTGAGCCTGAGTTACATCCTGTATTATACTCCAGAGCTGCGCTCACTATTCTGCTGGTGCAGTCACTGTGTACATACATTACATTACTTATACTGTACTGATCCTGAGTTACATCCTGTATTATACTCCAGAGCTGTGCTCACTATTCTGCTGGTACAGTCACTGTGTACATACATTACATTACTTATCCTGTATTATACTCCAGAGCTGCACTCACTATTCTGCTGGTACAGTCACTGTGTACATACATTACATTACTTATCCTGTACTGATCCTGAGTTACATCCTGTATTATACCGGCGCGCCACTAGTCTGCTGGTGTAGTCACTGTGTACATACATTCATTACTATCCTGTACTGATCCTGAGTTACATCCGTATATACCCAGAGCGCGCCACTAGTCTGCTGGTGTAGTCACTGTGTACAACATTACATTACTATCCTGTACGATCCTGAGTTACATCCTGAATACCCAGGCTGCCCACTATTCGCTGGTACAGTCACTGACATACATTACATTACTTATCCTGTACTGATCCTGAGTTACATCCTGTATTATACCCAGAGCTGCACCACTATTCTGCTGGACAGCACTATGTACATACATTACATTACTTATCCTGACTGATCCTGAGTTACATCCGTATAACCCAGAGCTGCACCACATCTGCTGGTGCAGTCACTGTGACAACATACTACCTGTACTGATCCTGAGTACACCGTATTATACCCAGGCGCGCCACATTCGCTGGTCAGCACTGTGTACATACATTACATTACTTATCCTGTACTGATCCTGAGTTACATCCTGTATTATACTCAGAGCTGCACTCACTATTCTGCTGGTACAGTCACTGTACATACATTACATTACTTATCCTGTACGATCCTGAGTTACATCCGTATTATACGAGGCTGCGCCACACGCTGGTACAGTCACTGTGTACATACATTACATTACTTATTGTACTGATCCTGAGTTACATGATTATACCCAGGCGCACCACTACGCTGGTTAGTCACTGTGTACTACAACATTACATCCTGTACTGATCCTGGACACGTATTATACCCCAGGCTGCGCCACAGCTGGTGCAGCACGTGACACATACATTACACCGTATTATACGGGCTGCGCCACATCGCTGGTGCAGTCACTGTGTACAACATTACATTACACTGTACTGATCCTGAGTACACCGATTATACAGGCGCGCACATTCTGCTGGACAGTCACGTGAATACAACAACTTATCCGACGATCCTGAGTTACAGTAAACCCAGAGCTGCGCCACATCGTGGGCAGCACGTGCAACAACAACACCGACGACCGAGTACACCGAAACCCAGGCGCACCACACGCTGGACGCACGTGACATACACAACACGAAACCCAGGCGGCACATTGGGACAGCACTGTGTACATACATTACATTACTTATCCTGTACTGTTCCTGGGTTACATCCTGTTGGTGAAGCATGGGATTTTCCAAAAACAATCAGACTTGATTGATGCAAAGAAATCAAAGGAGTTTATTCGAAGTCCAATTTTAACAGAGAAAATATTTCATCAGAAAATATAAACGCAACAACAGAACCCGCCTCAGGCTACGAGCTCACAGGTTTCCCACTATGTCAACTCCACAACAACTACTGAGCTTGCTGGGAATGGAATCTTTTATATCATAGACATTTCCCATAATTATGGTTTTCCTATAAAACACTGGAGTTGATGCAGACTGCTCTTATAAGGCCAGGGCAGACACACCCACACAGCCAACGCAGGTAAGTAAATGAAAACACTTCTTTTGAAACACAAATTGTGAGTATTTCCTTAGTTTTGGTACATTGTTTCCAGATGGCAAGACCAGAAAGAGTAGAAAATAGAGCATTAGGTGGCAGCCTAATGAGGAAGAAAGAAATAAGAAGCAGTAATAGAACATTCACACAGAGGATTTACAGACCTGGCAACTCATGTACCACAACTAAGGTTACAAAACAGGAAATCAATTATAAACATAAAACAAAACATTTACCTCTAATTCCCCCCCTTAAGAGGGCTTGTCCTCTAGACAACTTTTACCAGCACATACCTAGACAAATGATCGGCATTTTGGTGCCGTCCCTGACGATGTTGTATCTCAAACTTAAATGGCTGTAATGCTAAATACCACCTAGTAATTCTGGCATTTTTGTCTTTCATGGTATGAATCCAAGTGAGGGGATGATGATCGGTACCAAAGTAAACTCTCTTCCTAGTAAGTAATAGCGAATGCCTCAAGCCCACTTAATTGAGCTTCTTTCTCAATAGTAGAATACTTTTGTTCACGGGGGAAAAGTTTCCTACTCAAATAAAGAATAGGATGTTCCTCACCATTATCCTCTTGACTTAGGACGCCCAGTCCACCTCTGATGCATAGTCTGCACAATAAATGGTTTGTCAAAGTTCGGGCTTTGCAGGACCGGTTCTTTACACAAAATTCTTTATCTGTTCAAAAGCTAGCTACATTCTGTTGTCCAACAACTTCTCTCTTCTGTTCTTTTTAGTTAGGTCGGTTAAGGGAGCAACTATGGTAGCAAATTCTGGAATAAAACGTCTATAATAACCAACAAGACCTAAAAATGATCTGACTTCTTTTTTGTGGCTGGAATAGTAGCAGATTGAATGGCTTGTACTTTTGATATTTCTGGCCTTACTTTACCACTACACAATAAACCCAAGGTACTTTGTTTCTTGGAATCAAAGCACATTTGGTGGATTAATTGTGAAACAGCTTTCTCAATTTAGTTATGACCTTTTCAAGTGATAAAGTGGCTTCCATGATTTACTAAAAATTACAACGTCATTAGATAAGCAGCACTGTACTCCAAGATCCTTCAGGAGTAAGTCCATGGCTCTTTGAAAGTGGTGGAGCACATGAAGACAAAGGCATGTTTCTGAACTGATACAGACCACTAGGCATCACAAAGGAGTTTTCTTTTGATTTCTCATCAAGTGGAATTTGCCAATAACCTTACATAAATCTAGGGTAGAAATATATTCGACACCCCAATCTATCTATGAGCTCATCAATACGGGCATTGGGTAATTGTCAAAACTAGATATGGCATTAATTTACGAAAATCTATGCAAAATGTATTGTCCCATCTTTTTCCAACCATCACACAGGCGTGACCAAGGATTTTGGAGGGTTCAATAACCCCAATTTAAGCATTTGCACTCTTAGCCCACCCAATTCAGGTATTCGATAAGGTTTCTGCCTGATAGGCGCATGCTCTCCAGTATTTATTGCATGAGAAATTAAAGACACAGAAGGACTTCCAAAAGATGTGAACAGACCCAATAAGTTTCCCATGTCACAATGTTGTCCTTTAGATAACTTTGGATTCAAAGTTACCTCTGACCAGTGTGCACAATTTTTCAACAAACATAAACTTAGACATATCGTGAAGGAAATAGTACGGAATGTATTTGTGGGATCAACCCTGGTTCAAGCAACGTTTTAATAAATTTGCATGGTAAACTTATTTTTTGTTTTTTATCTGGGGTTTCAATTTCAAAGTCAAAGGACCTGTTTGTCTAACACTTTATATGGCCCTTGCCATTGGAACAACTTATTTCACTGCTAGGAAGCAGAGAAGAACCTTATCTCCAACTTTAATTGACTTATTTTTGGCATGCTGACATACCATTTCTTTTGGTAAACTTTTGCTTTACGGACATTATCATGGGCTACCTTAATCAATTTCATTAATCTCTCTCATTTCCAACACATGTTCCACCACATTTTTCTGATGACCAGCTCTACCTTCCCATACCTCTTTAATAACATCCAGAGTCCCCTGGGTGTCTCCCATATAACAATTCAAAAGGGCTAAACTGTAGACTCTTGTGGAACACGATAAGCAAATAACAAAAAGGGCAACATTTGTCCACAGTTTTGGATCATTATGTGCAAATTTCTAAGCATATTTTTCAAGGTTTGGTTATATCGTTCAGTCAACCCATAGTTTGTGGATGATAAGGGGTAGTTCTGAGGGGCTGTATACCAAGAAGTTTATAAACTTCTAACAGAAAGGAAGATGTAAAGTTACTCCCTGATCAGTAAGGATATGCTTAGGTAATCCAACCTGCTAAACACATTCAAAATTTCCCAGCAACTCTTTTAGCAGTAACTGTGGCATAGGTATGGCTTCAGGATACTTGGTACAGTAGTCTACAATTGTAAGAATAAAACGGTTACCTTTGGAACTTTTTTCTAGTGGACCAATAATATCCATACCCACAGTATTAAATGGTTCATCAATTACTGGCAAGGGTATAAGTTCTGCTTTGGGAGGAACAGAAGCGTGTACTGACATACTGGGCAACTACGACAATAAGTAGTTATTTCATCATAAACTCTAGGCCAATAGAACCGATAAAGTACTCTGGCCAAAGTTTTTTTATAACCCAAATGTCCAGCAATAGGAACATCATGGCTAATTTCAAAATTTCGGATCTAAACCTTTTTGGACAACTAACTGTTGCACTTGTTCTCTTGTTTTTGGATGACTACACACTCTATATAAAATATTGTTTTCAACTAGGAAAAGGGTGTAACAGGCTGCCTACCACTTTCTTCCACCACTTTACAGTTAGTTAAACCCTGTTCATACAATGGATATAAGTCAATGTCCTGTTTTTGTTCAAATGCAATATCAGTGTCCACAGTTCAGCATTTTTATACTGCCATCCTGGGAAAGTCTTTTCCTGAAGGCATCTGCTGTCCTGGATCGCTCGGAGGCTTTGATGATGGTGGCTCCCTGATGTCCTCATGAAATGGGAAAATGTCCTTCAAAGTCTCATCTCTCTTGTGTGCTTTTGCTTTAGCTCGGGTAGTCACAGCAGACAACTGGCTTTCCCCCATTAGCAAATCTTTGAATCCAGGAGTAGTTCTTCCAAGGATCACTGGTACTTGTAGTTCGGAACAACAACTGCTGGCATGGTAAAACATTTCTCATCCAACTGAAGTTCAATATTTGATGTGGAGTAATTTTTTGTATCTCCATGAACACAAGTAATTGGCACTTTGGGAAAGTCCATCTTCTCAGTTATTAGGTCCCCCTTTACCAAACTTAGTTTACTGCCAGAATCCAGCAAAGCATCCACAGTCTGTCCATTAATTTGGATTGGCGCACAAAGTCACTGCAAGCACAAAACGATCAGACGTTGGGCCTTTAGTGCTTTTCCTTGGGCAAAATTTAGCTATGTGTCCCTTCTCTTGACAAATATAGCACTTTTTTTCACTTGTGATGGTTTTTAATGGAATTCTGGCTTCTTGACCTCTCCCTCCAGAGATAATTCTAAATGGTTTGGATGGGCCTGTTGCAGACCTGCTTAGGTCTCTTTTTGCTAGGAGAAAGTTTTCCGCCAAAGAAATTGCTTTGTCAGCATTTTTGGGCCGATGTTTTTTAACCCAGGCATGGACATCAGCTGGAAGAATTTGTAGAAACTGTTCAAGGATGATCATTTCACTGATCTGTTTAGTTGTCTTTGTGTCTGGTTTCATCCATTTCACATATAAGTCTTGCAGGCGAGTAAAGACTTCTCTTGGACCATCAGTGTAGCAGTACTTCAATTCTCTGAACCTCTGCCTGTAGGTTTCCTCACTGATGTCATATCGCCTTAGAATAGTCTCTTTAACCACGTCATAGTTATTTGCATCGTTTATGTTCATGTGGCTATATGCCAGTTGGGCTTGTCCAGTAAGATATGGTGCCAGTCTTACCACCCACTGTTCCTCAGGCCACTGACAAGTGTGTGCAATTCTTTCAAATGTGGTTAAATATGCCTCAATATCATCCTGTGGAGAAAGTTTTGTCATGCGAGGGTCTTTCCAAGGAGACATAGCAACAGGCGGTCTCAGGGTTTGGAATAGTTCCTCCAACGTTCATCCTGACGTTGCAATTCCTCGCGATTTCTCCTGGCTTCCTCTATTTGCCTTTTTTCTGCTTCAATCTGCTGCACAGTTAACCATTTCATAAGGTCAGCAATGCTCTCAGGTAAAGTCATTTCAGAAGGTTCAGCAACACTTGTCGTTATTGGAGCAGCTGTGGCTCCTTGCACTTCGCCTCCTCCTCCTCTATCTGTGCACTGGGTCTGGCACTTTGACTTTCCATTTTCACCAGCTTGCTTGCAGCAGTTTGCTTTGCAGATACAGTTGGTTTTTTTGTAATGCGCCAGGAACGTGTCTTGTACATAACTCCCTTGTTTCTTTATGCTGGAGTACTTGGAGCGATACTCCAAAAATCATCCCGTTTCTGACACCATATGTGAAGCATGGGATTTTCCAAAAAACAATCAGACCTTGATTGATGCAAAGAAATCCAAAGGAGTTTATTCGAAGTCCAATTTTAACAGAGAAAATATTTCATCAGAAAATATCCATAACGCATACAACAGAACCCTTGCCTTTCAGGCTACTGTAGTCTCACAGGTTTCCCACTATGTCAACTCCATCAACAACTACTGAGCTTGCTGGGTAATGGAATCCTTTTATATCATAGACATTTCCCATAATCCTATGCAGTTTTCTCTATAAAACACTGGAGTTGATGCAGACTTGCCTCTTATAAGGCCAGGGCAGACACACCCTACTACAGCTCCACTACTGCAGGTAAGTAAATGAAAACACTTCTTTATGAAACACAAATTGTGAGTATTTCCTTAGTTTTGGTACATTGTTTCCAGATGGCAAGACCAGAAAGAGTAGAAAATAGAGCATTAGGTGGCCAGCCTAATGAGGAAAGAAAGAAATAAGAAGCAGTAATAGAACATTCACACAGAGGATTTACCAGACCTGGCAACTCATGTACCACAACTAAGGTTACAAAACAGGAAATCAATTATAAACATAAAACAAAACATTTTACCTCTTCACACCTGTATTATACTCCAGAGCTGCGCCCCCTATTCTGCTGGTGCGCCCCCTTTGCCCACCCATACCTTACCTACCTGTACTGATCCTGAGTTACATCCTGTATTATACTCCAGAGCTGCACTCACTATTCTGCTGGTGCAGTCACTGTGTACATACATTACATTACTTATCCTGTACTGATCCTGAGTTACATCCTGTATTATACTCCAGAGCTGCACTCACTATTCTGCTGGTGCAGTCACTGTGTACATACATTACATTACTTATCCTGTACTGATCCTGAGTTACATCCTGTATTATACCCCAGAGCTGCACTCACTATTCTGCTGGCAGTCACTGTGTACATACATTACATTACTTATCCTGTTGTCCGGCGCCCCTCACTATTCTGCTGGTACAGTCACTGTGTACATACATTACATTACTTATCCTGTACTGATCCTGAGTTACATCCTGTATTATACTCCAGAGCTGCGCTCACTATTCTGCTGGTACAGTCACTGTGTACATACATTACATTACTTATCCTGTACTGATCCTGAGTTACATCCTGTATTATACTCCAGAGCTGCCTCACTATTCTGCTGGTACAGTCACTGTGTACATACATTACATTACTTATCCTGTACTGATCCTGAGTTACATCACTTATCCTGTATTATACTCCAGAGCTGCGCTCACTATTCTGCTGGTGCAGTCACTGTGTACATACATTACATTACTTATCCTGTACTGATCCTGAGTTACATCCTGTATTATACTCCAGAGCTGCACTCACTATTCTGCTGGTGCAGTCACTGTGTACATACATTACATTACTTATCCTGTACTGATCCTGAGTTACATCCTGTATTATACTCCAGAGCTGCACTCACTATTCTGTTGGTGCAGTCACTGTGTACATACATTACATTACTTATCCTGTACTGATCCTGAGTTACATCCTGTATTATACTCTAGAGCTGCGCTCACTATTCTGCTGGTACAGTCACTGTGTACATACATTACATTACTTATCCTGTACTGATCCTGAGTTACATCCTGTATTATACTCCAGAGCTGCGCTCACTATTCTGCTGGTACAGTCACTGTGTACATACATTACATTACTTATCCTGTACTGATCCTGAGTTACATCCTGTATTATACTCCAGAGCTGCGCTCACTATTCTGCTGGTACAGTCACTGTGTACATACATTACATTACTTATCCTGTACTGATCCTGAGTTACATCCTGTATTATACCCCAGAGCTGCGCTCACTATTCTGCTGGTGCAGTCACTGTGTACATACATTACATTACTTATCCTGTACTGATCCTGAGTTACATCCTGTATTATACTCCAGAGCTGCGCTCACTATTCTGCTGGTGCAGTCACTGTGTACATACATTACATTACTTATCCTGTACTGATCCTGAGTTACATCCTGTATTATACTCCAGAGCTGCACTCACTATTCTGCTGGTGCAGTCACTGTGTACATACATTACATTACTTATCCTGTATTATACTCCAGAGCTGCGCTCACTATTCTGCTGGTGCAGTCACTGTGTACATACATTACATTACTTATCCTGTACTGATCCTGAGTTACATCCTGTATTATACTCCAGAGCTGCGCTCACTATTCTGCTGGTGCAGTCACTGTGTACATACATTACATTACTTATCCTGTACTGATCCTGAGTTACATCCTGTATTATACTCCAGAGCTGCGCTCACTATTCTGCTGGTGCAGTCACTGTGTACATACATTACATTACTTATCCTGTACTGATCCTGAGTTACATCCTGTATTATACCCCAGAGCTGCGCTCACTATTCTGCTGGTACAGTCACTGTGTACATACATTACATTACTTATCCTGTACTGATCCTGAGTTACATCCTGTATTATACCCCAGAGCTGCGCTCACTATTCTGCTGGTGCAGTCACTGTGTACATACATTACATTACTTATCCTGTACTGATCCTGAGTTACATCCTGTATTATACTCCAGAGCTGCACTCACTATTCTGCTGGTGCAGTCACTGTGTACATACATTACATTACTTATCCTGTATTATACTCCAGAGCTGCGCTCACTATTCTGCTGGTGCAGTCACTGTGTACATACATTACATTACTTATCCTGTACTGATCCTGAGTTACATCCTGTATTATACTCCAGAGCTGCGCTCACTATTCTGCTGGTACAGTCACTGTGTACATACATTACATTACTTATCCTGTACTGATCCTGAGTTACATCCTGTATTATACTCCAGAGCTGCACTCACTATTCTGCTGGTGCAGTCACTGTGTACATACATTACATTACTTATCCTGTACTGATCCTGAGTTACATCCTGTATTATACTCCAGAGCTGCGCTCACTATTCTGCTGGTACAGTCACTGTGTACATACATTACATTACTTATCCTGTACTGATCCTGAGTTACATCCTGTATTATACAGCAGAGCCCGGCACACAAAATCCACCATGGAAATCTTCCTGCTGGCAGCAGAGAGATTTCCTATTCCCATTCACTACAATTGGAGATTTGGGTGGAATCTTTCTGAAGATTGAGCAGGACGCTTCTTTTTTTTCCACTAGCTAATTTTTTCAGCTAGCAGAAAATGAAGCATCTGTCTCAGATTGAAATGAATGGGAGGCGGAATTTTTTAGGTGAAATTGCTGAAAAAAATTCCACCGTGTGCACCTGCCTTTATACTCAAGAACTGCACAGAAATAAAGAAAAAAACTAAATAAACATGAACACATTAGACAACTTACACGGCTACACAGGCAGATAGAAAAACCTTACAGGGACACAATACAAAGAAATATGTGTTTTCTCAGTGTATTAACACATGGTAAGAAGTATATACGTCTGGTAGGGCTGTGGTGGTATATAGGGCACATGTTATTTAGGTATCGCCGCATGTGAACATATCCAGACTATTAATATCTAAAATATTGGTAATTATGATGATCGAAATAGCATGTAAAAACCCAAAATGTCCAAATCACAGTTTTTACAACTGTCTAAATGTATTTGCTATTTACATATAGAGGGTGCCTATAGGTTTCCCTATATAAATAGTGTCCTCGAGACATGTGTATGCCTGCGGATTACTTAACTGAATTACTGCAAGTTTAATACTCTTGCTTGGCTAAAAATACTCCTCAAAAATGGTGAAACGTAGTGTGATCTCTGATGTTATATTGATAGATATGGGTCTATCTGGCTACTCTATTATGGCAGCCCGTCCAGGTCTCACACCAGAGTATAACCACCGAGCAGGAGTGATCGAGTAGCCATATGTCCGCTCCCCCACTGTCAGGAGTAGTCACTGCCATTACAATATATTCCCTCATATACAAAGTACAAGAAGAGGTTGGTGTACAGAATAGATGAAGTGGGGCTGAAGCTGCCAATATTAGACCCAGGAGGGGTCACATGGTCACCAAGATGATGGCACAAGATGGCTGCTGGTGGATCTAACTTGACCCAACACAACCATACGGTTACGTTCACACTATCATTATTACTGCCTGCTTTTAGGCGTCATAGGATGAGAGCAACGGACGTTAACGGTAGTACTGTGACAGACACAGCAGAGCCCCTCCATCTGCGCCCCATTGACTAGAACATAAAAAACATGACGGACGTTGTCTTCTATCTACTTTCTTCTGCCATTTTCTTTCTTCTGTCAGAAAAGTAAAAAACATGACAGAAAAAAGAAGACAGAAGATTGAAGACGAAGGAAGAAGACAGATGACAACATCAGTCATGTTTTTTTAACATGGGGTGAATGCAGATGGACACCAGACAGAGGGCCTCCGTCTGCATCTAAGTAATGTCCATTGATCTCATCAGGTGACAGATCAGAGCAATGGACATTAAATAATAGTAGTGTGAGCCCGCTCTGTTATCTTTTTTAGTTTCATTGGTTTTATATATATACTTCAATACACAGCCAAATTAATAAAACCATTTTTTTTTTTTTGTGGGTTTTTGTAAGTACAACAGGTTAGAGTTCACCACAATTGTAGTTACCTGTATAATAAAGCTAATACCTTATTTAAATGGCCACTAACTTCTCCACAAATGTTGCATAAATGAGTAGCGCAAGTAAATATAAGAAAGAAACTTTGTTATAGATTTCCCTCCGTCCTACACTGATATTTACGCTAAAATATCTGCTGAATCCGTCTTGGTTTCCAATGACATATTGCCATCTGCAGCTTCAAATTATACGTGCCAGGAATTTATGGAGAGGGGAAGAAAGAGGAGGAGCTGAGTGAGAGAGAAGCAGAAACACAGGCACAGACCGGTCATACTTGGTGTGATGAACAGACCCTCAGTTATATATCTTTCTTGGAAATGTATTTTTACTTGCTCATATTAGTCCTCCACAGACCTTTAGGAATGTTGTGCTTAAGTTGTGTTTACATTGGTGGACGATATCCTTCAGTGGTGTTATGTGTATACCATGGGAGATGGCCCTATCTAGCCAGCAGTTTATTGCCCCAGGATGGCAGATGTACAGGGAGGGAGAGGAGGCCAGTGACCTTAAGTTCACCCACAGACACACATCTCTCCCAGCACCTAGGAAGTCATCCATCTCTCCGAGGGTTCTGCAAAGGAGGGAGGAGGTATGGGTGGGGCACTAGCCATATGCTGAAAGGAGACCTAGATTCTTGGTCACTCAGCAAAGAGGCAGCAAGAAGTTCCTATCTTGAAGAAGATGTGAGGGCTTGTCCTGCTGTGGACTGAGCATGGTCCTAGCATTGAGGCCTGAAGCCTTTTCCTTTGTTCTGGACAGCATGTAGGAGACACATGATCTGTAACTTGCTTAAGGAAGCGCCCTAGGCCCAAAAACCTGCTGCGGCCTAGAGAAACGGACTACAAACTTGTGCCGGTATTTTTCTTTTATTTCACATTTTATTTTCTGTACCGTAGTTTTGCTTTTATCCGTATTGGCTTGATGATTGATATATATTTCCGTATATGTTAGTGCCTAGTAACGACCCACCCACTGGGGTTAATAAATATATAAAAAATTTATAAAGCTCGTTTTGTATTATCCTATAAACCCGGTCTGCTCACGGTGCGTTAGTGGGAGGTAAAGAAGGTTGGTCGCACGTGTGTCAAGAGGCTTGGCAAGGCGAGATCCATCACACTTGGGGTTGTTCAGTTTGGAAAAAAATACAGCTTTGGAACGCCCTACCGCAATTACAATGTAGAAATATATGAATGGACAGTACAGGGATCTTTTACAATGATCACTTTACCCAGATCTGTAACTATGACAAGGGGGCGTCCTCTACATGTAGAAGAAATAAGGTTTTACCAAAGACATGGGGGGGATTCTTTACAGTAAGAGCAGTAACACTATGGCACTCCCTGAGACAAGATGTGGCGATGGCTGATAATTTGTGCAGGTTTAAAAGGGGCCGGGATGACTTTCTTGAGAGTAATAATATCATAGGTTATCGAAACTAGAAATTTTGGGTATGGGTCTTGATCCAGGGACTTAGTCCAACTGCCGTATTTGGAGTTGGGAAGGAATTTTTTCCTCCAATGGGGTAATTGGGTCAGCCTCAGGGTTTTTTTTTTTTAGTTTTTCTTGCCTTCCCGGGTTTATAGGCTGGCCTCATCCAACCTATTATTACTATGTATGACACTGGCCTAGAGGCTGCTGCGGGTATTTCAGCATCTTATTAATAACACTAGACGTTGTGTTGCCTTTTGACTTAAAATCTTAATAAAAATGTTGTTTCTTAGACTTCAGTAACATGTAATGGAGACGACCAAAAGACCAGAGGAGAAAATGTCCAGGGATAGACAGACATTCGGGTCAGACACTGCACTGCTGACCTCAAGTGATATCAAGCGACACAAGTCTGATCTTCCTCCACAGATCCCGGGCTGAGTAGCCTAAGTATCTTGTAATTCTTGATAAGAACAGTTTACAGAATCTTGAGATCATAGTAAGAAGAGCAAATGACGTCAGTGAATACCAGCGGGAACGGCAGGGAAAATAAGATGTAAGTGGCAAACAGGTATTAAAAAATACAAAAAACGCACAAGAGCAGATTGTGTTACACTACAGTGTGAATTAGTGCATCCAGTTATCGGCTGCAGCAGTCATATGTCCCTGTTTTGGGAAGTCACTGCTGCAGCAGGAAGTGGAGACCAGCAGGGGAATGGGAAGCAATGGAGCTATGTGTCTGCTATTTTAGCGGTCCGTTAGTCTATTGTTCTCCGACAGATCAGAACAACGAACATCTCAACGCAGATGTGAACATAACGTAACCAAGGGATTTTCCAAAGCAGACCGCTCATGTACGAGCAATATTTTATTCCAAAAATGCATTAATATAATCAATAAGAAGTGATAATAAATGCCCCGAGTGCAACTTCCCGTGCCTGGACAATCCCATGATGCCGGATGAGACGCACCCTGGATGCACAAAGTTGTATCATTGAAGTCCTCACCTAACAATGCACATCAGACAGGACCGATGTGATGACTTGGGACGGCGCGGATGTGATATCTGCATAATAAGTCGCAGGACGGCTGACAGGTGGTTGACACTTGAGCCATAATACAACCTGTTAATAGGTCCCTTCCTCCGGCAGAGCTTGCCTTTAACCCCAGCACTGCCGCAGCGGGCTCCGCACGTCCTGACGGAGAGGATAGCGGCTTGTTGCCTGTTTGTTTATTTCGCTGGTCCTCGACATCACAAACAAATAACAGCAGATGTGTATAATTTAGCCGCTCTCTAAACTCAGTCAGAGCATTGGAAATCTCATTTGGGTTTAAAAGCTGCGTGCTTGTGAGTCAGCCGAGGCTTGATGTATGAAACATACCCAGAATGTTTTGACAAATATTGTGAAGGCATGGTAATCCCAGCAAAACAAATTAAATTATGGAAATTTAATATAGAAAGGATGATCCGCCGAAAATCAGTTATGGAGGGCCCATCACTTCTCAATGCAGGACATACTTGGAGAAGTAGGAGAAGCACCTGACAATAAGGACTGCAGGTACTTACAGCGCCCGGCCCCGCGACACCGCCAGCGTATCAGTGTGACCACATACAGCATGTTCACACACTGCAGAAACTTCTGTCACTATCCCATTCATCTGAATGATGTAATCACACCCAGGCCCATAAGCACTGGCGTAACTATAGAGGTGTCAGCTACCACCGGGCCCATAAGCCAAGGGGGCCCACTGGTTCCCCTCACCAGACTACGGCTGATTAAACTTCTTTGATCTCCTTTCTGTTCCCCTTTGATGGCCGGCAGTCTATGCATCCTGAATTGATTCCTCCTGCCCCCTGGTGCACTGGGGTGAGAAGGTAATACATAGCCGTCCACTGTCAGAAAGGAGAAAATTAACCCTTTAATGGCATAACAACCAATTAGTCAATAGCATATACTAAAAGAGGGATTCTGTGGGAGAGGTTGTGGCACAAATAAAGGCACCATGACCAGACAACAGGGAAGAGATGGGAAGCTTGTGGCACAGGGATGTAGTGACCAAGTCTTTATGGCATTCTAGGCCCAGGCAGAGAAGGAAAGAGAAATGTACATGACGGTAAAATGTACAGATGGGACATGGCAGACAATGATGAGGAGTTGTCCAGGGGGGCTGAAGCAGAGCTTTTGCACTAGTCCCAGAATGCCTTTCGTTATGTCCCTGGTGATTGCAAAAATCCACGTGCCCCCCGCCAAAACCATCCCGTTAAGATGAATACAACTGATATTCACATACAGAAATTCCCGCAACAGATCTGCCGCCTGTGAGTATGTGCATAGGGTTCTGAAATAGACAGAAGTAGACTGAACCAACAATCGTTTCGCAGAAGTCATACATTTTTTAGCCGATATTGGACATGTAGGACAAATGGCATCAGGAGATCGAAGATCGAAACATCATTTGTGGACAAAAGATCTCTGTATCCAAACCTACTCCTACCCTGTAGTAGAGTATGCTGAAATACACGGTGACGTAAAGAGGAGCGTCTTTCCAGCAGGTCACTTTGCCTGTTTATGTGTAGTCAAGTCATATCTAAACATGGCCGACTTCTTTCCAAGCAATGGTGGTGTGTCAGGCTAAAACAATCATTAACTTCATCATCCATTTTCAGCAATTTTAGTCTTAACAACACAGTACATGCTCAGTAAAGAGCCCAGAAATCTCTTGCAATTCTTCCATCAGGATGGCGGACTCAGCTTCTGGGTGCCGACATTAGTTCTAACATTTTTTATATACTATATAGTATATTATATAGTACTTTAAGCACTTCTGGACAGCTAGAGGAAGATGGCGGCCTGTACCCCACACTGCGCTGTACACTGACAGGTTTAGAAGAGTACTGGAGAACAGAGGTCGCAGCAAGCAGAATGGACCTGCAGTGGTGCGCTGCCACCGACATCCTGCCTCTCCTGGAGTCTGCACCTGTCCGCTCACCATTCTGCTTTGCTCCCGTCGTCTGTCCCCCTCCTGCTCTCCATCGTCAGCGAGTAGCGCCTGTAGGGTGCATGCTAGCTCTCTCTGTCTTTGCCCTGATGCCAGCGTGCACCAGTATTTCTGTTCCCAGCTGGCCCTTACCTATCTATGTGTGCTCAGCCCTCTGCCTTGCACCTGAGCAATACATTTACAGTGTGCTAGGCCTGACCTGTGATTTGACCCTTGGCTTGTTCCTGACCATGTATCTGTCTGCTGTTCCTGTCCTGTCTGTTACCTCTGAACCTTTCTAGCTACCCTGATCACCTGCTTGTATCTGACCTATGAAGCCTGCTGCCTACCCTGATAGTCTGCTTTTACCTGACTTCTGACCCTTGATGCCTTCCCTGGTCATCTTCTTGTACCTGACCTCTGAACCTTGCTACCTTCCCTGGTAACTGCTTGTACTTGACCTCTGAACCTTGCAAGCTTCCTTGGTCACCTGCTTGTACCTGACCTCTGAACCTTGTTGCCTGCCCTGATTACCTGCTTCTACCTGACCATTTTCTTGCCTGATCCCTGGAGCATTGCACTTGAATTTCTCTACCCGGTGGGCCAACTGCTATCAATACTGGGTTCACCCTAGGGGGTAGTGACCTGGTAGTCTCCCCACAGTGGAATCCAGATCCCTGTATAGGGGGTTAAAGGGTGGATAGCAGGGAGGCTGCTTAGACAACGCCCTTAGAGGTGGCCCAAAGTAAAACCAGTTTAGTAGCACAGTGGGTCCACAATCTGCTGACCCTGATATAGCAGATGTGGTTACCCTGCAGGATTTTAGCTTTACATGTACAAGTTGGCAAATCAACCTATGTAAAAGCCATGTATAGAAGACACAGCCCTGTCTCAGGACATTAACCACCTACAGGAATGACAAGTTACAATCCTGGAAGGGTCATTTAGAGTGATGGTGGAGGACTCAATCTCTATCCTCTACTACCGTCTGCTGAAATACGCGATAAAACACAGAGGCAAATCTTTGTGGCTGCTGACTTTACAGGGGTTATACACAATGCCATCCTTCGGGAGGCCACAGCTCATGGGATGCATTGTCTGTTTATGTGAAGTCAAGTCAAACTGACCTGCAGGGATGGGATGAATTCACACGCAGCAGATGTTGCAGAAATTTCTGAATGGGGCTTCCATAAATCCATGTACTTGCCGCCAAATAACTCTAATCAGATGAATGAAACAGATTTTTCAGTTGCAGCTATGTGAATGTACCCCTAGGATATGTCTTTTCTGTCTATGGACATACTGTCCGAAGCTTAGAGGCATTTAAGGACAAAATCACAGGATTACTAAATATGGAGGGGGCGCTTCCACTGATATTAATATGATCCTACAGAAAACAGAAGAATGCTTCACACCAAGAATATATGACCCCCCCTCCCAAACCATAAAAAGGTACTTATGGCGGGAATGCACAGTATGTTGCGGTATGACCGTCTTCTTAAACCACTTGCAGCTATTTTCATCATCTGCTATGCACCATTTCACACTGTAAGTCCCTGCTGGCATGGTGGGCCCAGGTCTTCCCCATGAGAAAAATCTGTAATGTTTCACACGTCGACTTCAAGCGATGCAGTCCTTTATATAATACCGCTGCAATTATATCGACGATGTGCCGAGAACCTCTGAACACCGATTTTTATAATGACGGCGAATGGTTCTATCCTATGCAGATTGCAGGCTAAACAATCCTTCTGTCTCTATTGCTTTTAAAACAATCATCTTGACTGTTTAAGGGACGACTCCATTATAAGAACGGCTCGCCAGCGAAGCGGCAATTGACAGGGAAGCGTCAGAAACAATATATGTGAGATCTCCGCGTGCTTCTGAAGTGAAGTGCTTTGCTGTATGTACGTAAGGCACTTAAAAGGTTACATGAGGACTCTAAAACGCTGACCTGAATTACCAGAGGAAATACATACATTAACAAAGATTCACTTATCTGAGAGGATTTTCTGAAGCGCGCACACACACACACACACACGTCAAAAAGACTTTAACCCTTCCGCTGCCAGCCAGGGGACTGAGTGCATGCTATACACTATTAACAGGTCTTCCTATGGTTCTCTGATCGTCATGTTTAGTGACTGGGCGTCCCATCGGAGCTTATATGTCAGCTAAGTAAATGCATTACTTAAAGATTAACAGAGGTTTGGTGTTCAATATCCTGAAATATTAACCATGCTTCTCCTCCGAAAGTAAACTGTAATTCAGTTTTAATGAAGTATTTTACCTAGCGAGGCAGGGGCACTACAAGGCGGCGAGGCTGGAAATAATCTGCATGCCGACGGGAACATTTTCACTCTTCTCGGATAAACATTTCCAAGCTGGAGCAATGCTCGGAGTAAATGCTGTAGGATTCTTTATTTTCCTTCTAGAGGTTAGAGTCGCGTAGGCCGTAAATTTATCCTGGCCTTAGATTCTGCTCCAACCCTTGCATCCCAAAATAGACCAGGAAATAAAGTATTGCTGTATACAAGGTGACAGTCTGTTGATTTTCACATGGCCAACAGAGAAAACGTAAAGAAACAATGCAAATTTATTGTAACCGAGAATAGCCATGACCGCGATTGTTACCATGTAGAAGTAAAAACACAACAGAAACAACTTCCAGGGTCTTGTACATTGAGGACCTGTCCGTAGGATAGGCCATCAATATAGGATCGTGGGGTCCGACTTCGGGGTCCCCCACCGATCAGCTGGATGAAGAGGCTGCAGGGTTTGGGTGAGCTCTGCAGCTTCTTCACTGAATACCAAGGACAGCGCCGTTCATAGTGGAGGGGATACACTTGGTATTGCAGATCAGCCCCATTCACTTGAATGGGACTGAGCTGCTGCTGTACCATGTGACCAATCAACGTGACGTCATCGGCACAGGGAAGCGCTCTTCATACAGCTGACTGGTGAGGTTCAGGGTATCAGGCCCCCACCCATCACATGTTGATATCCTTAGAATGATTCATCAATATGCACGTCCTAGAAATCCCTTTCAAGGGTTTTTTTTGCTATAGTTGAGAGGTGTCCCCTAACCCCATCAGCAAGTGCTCAAGTGAAGCACTGCACAATGTCTAACTTGGATTAATAGTCAGCCATGTGAGTGCTTGGAGGCTCGGAGTCCTTTAGTGCACGTCCACTGAACTAGCTATCAGGGTTTTCTTTGTTACCTTGACATATTGACATTTTGGTAAAATCAAGGAAGCAAAGTCCCCAACCAAGCCTCAACCATCTACTCCTGGGTGGGGTTTCCTAACACCCCACCCCATTTTAGTGCGACAAGCTGAATTTATCAGGGACTACTTGCAAGTATGCCATCATATGAGAAGAGGCTTGTACTAAGCAGACAACCCCTATATATAACAGGTTACCCGAGTCTCTGTACATATACTCTATGAACATACAAGCATAAGGTTTCAAGGAAGTTCAAGCAATTTCCAAGGATTTCTGCCCATTTCATCAACAGACTCTACGCTATGTCTCTCTCTATTGGAAAACTGTTGTAGGAAAAACAAAAGAAACCAAACACATGTCTATTCTTGCAATAGTTTCTGTGCAGAAGCGGTGCCCAGACCGCGGCGTGTGCCCACACACAGATTAGCCCCACTAAATACACCTATATCGACATGTGGATCAACTGGACTAGCTATTAGAAAGCTTAGGAACGGCTGCGTGCCAGCTATGCGATTGTCAATGTGACTACACTTACATATAGATCATGATAAGGGCGCGTTCACACAGCAGATTTTACCTTTTTGGGGCTTGGTAACACAGAATCCTTTTGTGTTCTGTATTTAATGGGGGCTGATTTTTTTTCTGTATTGACTTTGTATTACTAGAGCGCGGATTCCACATGGACGTTCTCCATTCTACTACAGGGGGGTAAAATCTCCATGTATGTTTTATTGTTAGACGCAGGTTTTACTGCAGATTATACAAAGATATGTGACGGGGATTTCTCTCCAAATCGTATTTCTCCTACATCACAAAGTATGTGCAGAATTTGGAGGGTCCTCCAGGCCTGGTCTGTATGGATGTAGACACACTGCCTGCGTGTAATCTCACGATATAACCTTCTCCTCGGCATCGCTGGACATTGTGTAATGTGTTTCATCTGGTTCTCCGCTTCCTGCCCGTTGTGATTGCAGCGCTGACCTTTCTCCTATTTATAAAATGACTCTCTTTGGTAAAGTTTTCTTGTTGAGTCTTCAGCCGGAATGCTGACCGTGTCCTTAACTTCCTCTCTATCTACAACTATGCAGTAAAAGCTCATTTATACTGAATTCCTAGAGGTGCAGGGGAGAAAAACCTGCACTTTTTAAGCCAATCCCCCAAAATATGATTTTTCTAGTATGAACTTTTCAGCAATATTCTGTTAGGATCAATCTCCATAGACTCTTAGAATACAATGTTACGTCCAGAACACATGACCTAGGCTCGTGTTCTCGGGGACATCGTACAGTATATAGGATAGAGCGCCAGGCCTTCCTACTCACATCCATCGCACTCTCTAGTAATACAACTTAGTACGAAAAAATAAATGCCCTTAAAGGGATTGTCCAGGCATGTAAATTTATCTAAACCATGAACTACACCCTGTGAGCAGGATACAGAGACCCAGCAAGCGTCAGAACAGGTGGCAGGGGATCGGTAAGGTGACTATTTCTCCTCCCTCCATGGATGGACAAGCTCTACGTCCAGAACATTTCACCAGCATCATAGACGGGGGTTCTTTAATAATAGTTCAAAGGACACAGAAAAACAGCACGAGCGGCGCACAGCATAGTCACGTATGACACAAGTCAGTCAGATCACTAGATATATAGATGGCTTGTTCTGTGGTGAGGAGTCACAATAATAAAGCATTAGCCCCTTAGTGACGGGATCATTATGCTGCACTGGATACACTTGATAGGGGGCTGTCCCCGCTAAGAAACGCGTCGTGTTTGTGGATAATAAATATTCTTCATCTGAGACGACTTGGATAAGCGCGGATATTCTTGTCTTCTTATGTTGGTTGATTTTCGGATCTGGCAAATCTAGGGGATTCTTTACTGTAAAAGCGGTGCGGCTACGGAGGTCACTGCCACAGGATGTAGTGACGGAGGATTCATTGTGCAAGTTCAATGAGAGCCTGGACAACTTTCTCAAACAGAAAAATATTATGGGTTTTAGATTTTGGTAAAGACAGGTTGATCCAGGGTTTTATACTGATTGTTGGTTTTGGAGTCAGGAAGGACATGGGGCAATTGACATCAGTCTCGTGGGTTTTTTTCTTTCCTCTGGATCAACGCTGTAGGGTTATAGGTTGGACTTGATGGACCTGCGTCTTCATCCAACCTCATCTACTATACTATACTATACTAAATATATGTATAGTTGTGACCAGCACCAATTTTGTCAAGTTCTTGCCGATAATGGAAAATCCGTCACTTTAAGCGATGTCCACCCCCACAGACAATTATTTTCTTAATTGCTTCATCTATCCGGAAAATGGAACTTCTAGTAATAAAAATGTTCTATCGTTTTGTGTCTGCATGTCCTATACAGATTATGTGTCTCTATGGCAACAGACTACTAGCAAACTGTGTGTAGTCTGATCGAGCAGTCACTTTCCTTTTCACTCACTCCCTACTTTTTACATTCGCTGCATTCATTTTTAGCTGAGGCGACTTAAAAAATGGCTTCATACCTTTATGTTAGGATCTGTAAAAACCACATCGGAGTCTTCAATTCCGGCCACATCAGAAGTATTGCCTGACTCCAGTGGAGGCGTATAGTACCATACAATCTACAAGGTACAATCTGATGCCGTCTTCTACAGATACAATTAGCAGTGATAATTACACCAGTGATCTATATGGGAAATGTAGGACAATGTGAACAGTGCCTTTGTTTCGCTGGTTCAATTGAAAAGAAAGATTTTTTCAAATAGACGCCCCCGTAGTGGAGAAAGGTTGTCCTGGTGTTGTACATATGGTGGAGCTGGAGATGTCAGGCCCTCTCCTCCTCTTCTTCATACCTTTACTATACATATGGGCATCAAATCTATCAATATGTTCTGAGGCAATGTACAAGGAGAGCAGGACAAGCATGCGGACATTTCATACAGATGTAGACCTGGTTGGATTCTATTCTATGGGTGCAATGGGGTTAAGATATTAGAAAATACGAATGTTCTTTATGCCAAAATCAGCGCCCCGCTTGTGTATTCAGCTGAGCCGCAATACCATGCACAGCCCAGGACCAGGAGTGGAGCTTTTTCTAGTGGCCTATAATCCATTACAGTATATAATTGTATATAATGCATCTGTCAGGAATAAGTTAATAAACATGACTTTTTGTAAATAAAATTGTATTGTTTTCCATTATCTTCATTGCTTCAGGCTTTACAGTCAAAGTCAATATTTTACACCAGACTGATCTGGACAATCTTTAGCACGCACTGGCACGTCCATAACTAGATCAATATTGCAAGACTATAATTTTATATTGTGACTGTGAATAATAATAATCTCTATAAACTACTTGTCACAAGTACAACAACTTGTAGACAAAAACTCCAAAGCCCTGGAAAGACATGGCGCCCTACTGTAAGAATAAGAGAGATTTATCAATAGCCAGGACAAACATCACTGAGGACATCACATCTCTCTCCGGATACTTCTGGAAAGGGGAGGTTAAAGGGGTGGTCTGCTGGGGGGAAAAAAAAAGTCTTGGGATGACTAAAAAAATAGGAATCAAAGAAGTAAATCTCATCGATCCGCTGCAGCTCTGGTTCTGACTCTGCCCAGGTCCTCACCACTGTCTGATCCTTCTTGGCACACAGTAAATGATGGCTCCGCCAATCACTGGCCAACCTGGTGACCGGCCTCAACCCGTGACGGCACTACCTGTGTGTTGTGAGGGACCAAAACCTGAAGAGTGGTGGGGACCTGAAAAGGGAGCGCTGGGATCAGTATCGGCATTTTTTTTTTTTGGAGCCTTTGGTAAAAGATTTTCGCTTTTCAGACAACTTCATTACTGGTCCAGGTTTTCCTTCTCTGTTCTTGGCCTCTCCTTCATATCATGCAGTATGACGTGTGCTGAGTGACCTGCTGGTACTTAAGACCACTGAAGGTCTGAGTGGTCATAAAGTGGATATCCCCCTTCTTCTCCATACCCCGCTCTTTTTCTTCCATTTAGCTGCTTCTCCTTTTCATCCCCTCCTCTACTTATAAGGAATTCCTTTATTATTGATGTCCAGTTAATTCTATGTAACTCAGTTCCTGGATCGCCACCTTTGGTTTTCCTGTAAAGTATTTGTGCCAAAGCTGTGTATTTGCCAATTTCCTGACCCCTGGGACCTCCCCCCCCCCCATACAGATAGTACTGACAAGTTGTATTGATTTTGCACAACTTTAATAAAATATACCAAACCCCAAAATAATTACAGGGTTTTTAGCATACCTTTGTTATATTTGTCACTTGTGTAAATTTGGAGAAAAACATCTCTCATGTGCTATGAATATTAAGCAGCTGGCGCACCGGGGACGGCCCTGCTCGTGCTGCTCAAGTAGGATGGGTGATGTCACAGAAGTGGGCGGATCAGTTGTCACTGCACAGGGTGGTGCAGGCAGGAGATGGTAGGGGTCTGAGAGGCAAGAGCAATGCTCCAGGAGCTGAGGGTCCGCCTCCAGTGCACCAACTACCTGTCCTTAGGATAAGTCACCAAGATTTTAGCCTGGAAAACCCCTTTAGCTCTCATTCTTCAGATTCTGCACAGGGTTGCAGTTTGGATTTCCAGGTTACAAAACAGTTGTAAGATTTATAGATCATAATAGTACATTATAGTCCAAGAAAGGGCAGCAAGAAGATACTTGACTGAACTAAATGTAATCGTAACCTTCTACAGGGACCGTGCAGGGAAGATTGAAGATATTTAGTATTTCATTTACAGTCCATGATCAAAAAACACAGAAGAGAAGAACATGAGCGCCAGGAGCAGCAACAAGATCAAGGCAAACAGTCATAGAAATCATCAAGACAGTCTAAATGCTCAACGAGGAGACAGAACATTCTGGAAAAACAATATTCACAAAAACACCAAGAGCCGATGTTGATCTGATGGAGAAATCCAGTCTGGTCTGATCTGATATCTCACTGATACAGATGAGAAGATCCCATGAATAAAGTGTGGATCATGAAAATGAAGGGGCGATGGAAACCTAAGGCTGGAGACTTTATTGGGTCCTTACTCGAGATGGGCGTGTGTAACTGTTTAGTACATTTGTAAATCTTACCGTGCACTGTATGGTGTGTATTATACTGTATAATACTGCGTATATGCTGATTTATTCCACTGTATGATAGATATATCAAGGTCACTTTAACAAGTTATCCAGGGATATGTTACTGAGCTCCACTTCCACTTCTCAGGCTAGTGACATCACATTTGTGGGTCACATGACTGTGACCAACTCAGACGCCATTCATTTGAATAGGACTGAGCAGCAACATGGCCACTTGATCATGTGACAGACGTGATGTCACTTCCAGAGAAGAGGAAGTGGAGCTCAGTATCGTATTCCTGGATAGCCCTTTTAATTGGGATATCGCAGCTTCTTTGGTCTGGTACTTTCTGGAAAGAGGGAGGCGTGAGGATTACAACCAAACTGGGAGAACCAAGCTGTACCAATTGCTTGTGCCACGGGTGTTGTCCTTTTTCGTGCCACCCAAGGGACAGCCTTTACACGCTACGGCCTGACACCTAGTAGTCATACTGGATGGGAAGGTCTTGTAAAAGCCTCCATCCAGTGCTCTATTACAACCGAGGCAGTTGCTCATCCATTGCAGAGATTGAGCCCTGATTGTATCCAAAGGCAAGCGAGTGAACCAAGTGTGTGCCTGAGAAGTAGGAGCCGACCACGCGGTCTTGCCTCTGGACCGCCGCTCTCATGCTGAGAAAGGTTGTTGAGCATTTAGAGAACTTCCTGCCGAGTTCCAGTCGTCGATCCTTGTTGCAACTGAGGTTAACTACCTTGTGACTGATCAACGTCTACCTCAGAAAAGCACTGGTGTGCTTCCTTTGGCCATGACTCTACAAACCCTCACATATCGGTGACCTGGCCGCCCCGTCCTTGGTAGGTCTGGGTAACAGACGGCACAAGAGAAAGGTTCTTGGCATAGTTGGCTGTTATAGCTTTATAGAGATGTTGAAGTCCTTTGGCAGTGCTCAGAGATTAGCAGCAGTTCCAAAGGGGTTGGAGTGTCTATAAAGCAGCGGTGTCCAAGATCATAGACTTCACCACATTTATCTGTGATCTATCAGAAGATCATTCAGACTGGAGTTCCCTGTAATAAAGCTAACCATATCTCACTAGTACATCGAAGATAAAATAAAGATAAATGAAGTATAAACCACCGGTACCTGAACGGAGACCAGCAGGAAGTCACAGTAATTGATCCTCACAGACACCACAAGGACGTGAACTTGTTAAAATGATGCAAAAGAGATTTTCACAATGAAGATGCTTGATGCATAATCCAAGTCTGGGAGATGCTTTCTCAGAAGCCAAGCCATAGAGGGTGGATCTAGAACAGACTAAAGAACAGAAAGACCATTACCAGGGAAGGAGCGTAGAGATAACCCTCAAATAAAACATCTCCTAATTCTACTAATTGTAGCTGCAAACAAACAGAATAGAGCGGACAATGTGACTTGTACAAATCGGCTATATGTATTAAAGTCTACCCGATATACAAGACTTTGTACAAGACCCCCACAGATCAGCTGTTGAAGCAGGAGCAGCACTTGCTGAGCTCGGCTTGTGACATCATGTTCATGGATCACACGGTCAGATCAAAGCTCAGTCCTATTCAACTGAATGGGGCTGAGATGCAATACCAAGCACAGCCACTATACAATGTATGGCGCTGTGCATAGTTTTCTAGTGAAGAGGTTGGAGCGCTCACCTATACACTGCAGTCTCTTCAATTAGCTGATCAGCAGAGGGTCCTGGTATCAGACCCCTGCCAATCTTCAATTGAAAAGTACAGGTCAGTACAGCATTATGCCTTTCCCGGATAGGCTGTTGGCATCATACAACATCAAACATCACAGTTGGAGTTGCCAATTTTTTTAATTTATTAAAACTAGATAGTGAAATCTATCACTTTTTTTCTAATCTGTTTTTATTTTCTGGCTATAGATTCTTATAATTCTATTCTCCATACATGATTTTGGGGGCGGCCATCTTGCCTGAGCTTCTCTTCAGCTCTGTTAACAGCATTTAGTGATATGCTTTCCAGCATAGTCATGGCCATAGGCAGCAATAGCATGGAGTTAACTCATTGAGGTCTATCTGAGAGTTTTCTAGCGGTGCTCTGTGCAGGAAGGGAGAGGAGACAAACTGTGACATAGCAGGTGTTATCTTCTATTGTAATACTATCTGTGATGTAAATGAGGTGACTGCTGCAAAGAAAACCCCTACAGAATTGGTAAGTGTCAGTCTAATATTAGGCTTAGTGGCCAGAATAAAACTTGCAGGATGTGCAGCTTCCATTCACTTGTTGTTCCGATTCTGCCTGCAGAGCTATTTCTGCTTATGAGCGGAGTGGTGGAGGTCCTGGGTGTCAGACCCTACCTATCTAATACTGACGACCAATCCTAACGATACTGTAGGTTACCAGTATCTAAATTGTGGGAAACCGGTTAATAGCATTTAGAAATTTAACAATAATATACTGCAACAATTTAATATTTCCAATATTAAAACGTAGCAATTCCAAAAGAATACATTTCATCAAAGCAACAATATCTGGCATTGGCTTGTGGGACTGGAGGCGCCGGAGTACTCAGAATGAATGGCTATGAGTGGTGCTGAGGAGGGTGGAGGGTGATAAAAGCGCACATATTACAGCAAAGAAAAAAATTAGCTGAAAGACAACATGTGATCCCTTTCATATCTGATCCTCCCAAATCTCTGCAGATACTCACAAATTGAGAGCTGTGAACAGCTTGCATTGTGCAACCTCCTCACATCTCTCCGACTCTGCCAAAATGGCTCTGGTTGTTCCTAGCTGCTATAATGGGTAGCAAAAGCCAAGCTCGGGATTCAGTCCTCCGAAAATACTAAACAGGATGCAGGGATGTACGTGGTAAATGTATATATGTGCGTGTGCACCCCTGCAGGGCCTTTGTATACATTTATAATAATACACTTCTCTTTTGTTTTGTTTTTTTACTTTTTTTTTTGGAAATATAACACTGTATCTCCTCGGTGATTCAATCATTATTAGTAATTACAATAATGTACAGTAGTCGGGCCCCTGTAGTCTTCATTCCAGCTTGGCGTTACATTGATATGGGCAGTGAACCAGTGGTGCGGACATTTCTCCAAAGTGTCCCCGGAGATGTTTTTGCTACAGGACATCACTAGGCCACATGAGCAGCCTGTGTAGCCTAAACTTGTTACCATGGCCTGCAGCGTCTCCGGACTTGTCTCCCATTCAGCACATCTTGGCTGTCATTGGTCGGCAATGGTAAAGGGAGCTGCAAGAAGACAATCTCAATGAAGTATAACAAACCTCCGACAACCATTAATAACTTCCCTGATGGCGAGGAAGTGTCAGTATTTCTGTGCATAGTGTAGGTTGGTGAAGCTGTGTCCTAGCAAGATAAATGGTGGATTAGTGATAAATCTGGTGACCGGCAGGACCAGGAAGTGTTGTAATCTGATGGAGACTTTGTGTGTGTGGGCGAGCATTATCCTCCTGATACCAGTTGTCTGCCCTGCCATGACAGACCACACATGAGGCAGTGTCAGGATGTCCTGTACATATCACTGAGCTGTCAGTGCCCTCGTATCACTACTAGGGCGGACCGACTGTCCTGTGTGATCATTCCACAGCTTAGGCACGGTTTAAGTGCTCAACACGAGGCCTCCATACTCCAACCTGACTGCCATCAGATCCCAAGCAGATCCTGGATCCATCATTATAGATGATACGGTCCAGTCTGTACAGTCCAGGGATCTTGATCACAACAACACCGCAAGCATAGGCAACGATATCTGGCTGTCAATGGGAGGACATGTAATGGCCACCGTGACATCAAATACCCTTCTGCTAAGTGCCTGAAAAGGGGGTGTAATGAAGGTGCCTTCCTTGTAACTTGATGTTGGACATGGAAACTGTGAGAGTTAGTGCCTGTCGGGGGATCAATCTCAATCCTCTCTACTTGTGATCTGACTGGGCCGTGCTGTTCACCATGAGTGTGCCCCAACACCTCCTAACAGCTAATGCAGAACAACCAAGAGGACGCAATTCATGAAAATGACCATCCTGCCTCTCTCAATCCAATGAGGTTCCCTCTCGATGTCTGTCAGCGGGGCAAAATGTCTTCAAGTGCACTGTAGAGGCATTTCTAGTAATTAATGTTCTCTCATCAAGAGGTACACTGCCCAAAAGTAGCCTCTAAGAACCTATTTTATAAGGTAGCGGAGGAAGCAGTGTGCTAGGACCCAGTGTCTTACCAGACCTGTAATCATTTACATATCTGCCAGAGACAGAACTGTAGGGGGAGAGTTACAGCAATCCCCCATTTCTATCTGGGGGCGGTATTTTTATTTTTTAAGTGTATATACAGATATATACAAATAGTAATGTAGTTTTTAGTTATACACTGGTAGATGGAACAACATGAATGCTGTGTGCACAGCGCGTAATTCCTAATCTAACAGCTCAGATGGGGAAGGCCTGAGAGGATGACAAAAGAAAACAGAATTGTAGTGGAAAATAGTAATAGTAAATGGCGGGCAGCAGCTTCCAGTGTTAGCAGATGAAACGTTCCCTCCTTAGTCCACGTGCATCGGCTGATATAAATATAGATGATGTATAATGTGTGATGGCGAGGCTTATTACAGGGACAATTATCATTCATTAACTTCTTGCCATTACCGTACTGTGTGAATGTATGGCTCGGAAGTCTATCGATAGACGTAACGGTGCGGAGAGGTCAATACTACAACTGTATGGAAGCTATAAGATACTCTGTGTAATGAGGAGGGGGAGGCTCGGGGTCCATGGCAGATTTTGGTCTCAGTCTAAAATAATAAACACTTAAAATCTACTTTATGTAACATAAAGAAAAGGTGGTGAAGCCTTACACAGACTGCCCCAAGACCTGAAGGGACCCCTTCATTCTGTCCAGCTAGGGCACATGAATGTAATAGAGGGGGCTCTTGTACGAAGGTGGTATTAAGGCGTCCACCAACTCCAACTCTTTGCATTCTTTAATTTTTTAACTGTGATTTGCTCCGTGGAGCCTTAGCCTAAAAGGGTTTTCTTGGTTTTATCAATTGATAGTCACACCTAATATGGATTGGATTCATTTTGCTTATAGACAAAAATAAATGATTAACCCTTCTATATCTGAAAGCATTCCTACTGCGCAGCATTCTCCCCCCTGCCTATACCTTGCACAGCATAATATAGTTATACATACAGCATAATGCACAGTACTATAAATATATAGGTATATATACATATGTATACACTGTGAGCATAGACAATATGTATAATAACACTGCTTTCACCTTTTTGTGATGATAATGGTGATGCCGAGGTCAATAACTCACTAATACAGAATGCCGAGTGCCCTTGTAATATCCTAAAGTGGCAGGTAATAATACTAATGATATAATATACACCGTCCACCCCCACAGCATCATCATCATCATCATAAAAAAATAAAAATAAAGTGTATTTAGGTCGGAGACCTGATGGCACACAGTAATACGTGTCCTTGTAAGTGATATGAATAATGTGCCCTAATATCAGCCTTATTATCCTACATTATAATTAGGATTATTATCATTGGGCCACGCGGGGTCTGTGTCCGCAGGGGCTTATCACTGCACGGTCAGATCAATGCATTATATTATTTCATTAATACTAATATTACTGACCACATAGTGTACTTCACCTAAATCACTGCACTAATAATAGTGCGCACATAGACAGCACGCTGCTCCATAATAGTAATGACTGTAATGTGCACAGGACTACCTGCAGGGTAATAATAATAGCAAGGAGGATAATACACACCTGAGAGCCGGCGCTATAATAATAATACCAAGGAGGATAATACACACCTGAGGGCCGGCGCTATAATAATAATAATACCAAGGAGGATAATACACACCTGAGGGCCAGCGCTATAATAATAATAATACCAAGAGGATAAACACACCTGAGGGCCGCGCATAATAATAATAAAGCAAGGAGGAACACACCGAGGGCCAGCGCTATAATAAACCAAGGAGGATAATACACACCTGAGGGCCGGCGCTATAATAATAATAATACCAAGGAGGATAATACACACCTGAGGGCCAGCGCTATAATAATAATAATACCAAGGAGGATAATACACACCTGAGGGCCGGCGCATAATAATAATACCAAGGAGGATAATACACACCCGAGGGCCAGCGCTATAATAATAATAAAGGAGGAGGAAAAAACACGGGGGGGGGGGGATAATAATAATACCAAGGAGGATAATACACACCTGAGGGCCGGCGCTATAATAATAATAATAGCAAGGAGGATAATACACACCTGAGGGCCGGCGCTATAATAATAATAATAGCAAGGAGGATAATACACACCTGAGGGCCGGCGCTATAATAATAATACCAAGGAGGATAATACACACCTGAGGGCCGGCGCTATAATAATAATAATAGCAAGGAGGATAATACACACCTGAGGGCCAGCGCTATAATAATAATACCAAGGAGGATAATACACACCTGAGGGCCAGCGCTATAATAATAATAATACCAAGGAGGATAATACACACCTGCCCGCCAAAAAAAAAAAGCAAGGAGGATAATACACACCTGAGGGCCAGCGCTATAATAATAATAATAGCAAGGAGGATAATACACACCTGAGGGCCAGCGCTATAATAATAATAATACCAAGGAGGATAATACACACCTGAGGGCCGGCGCTATAATAATAATAATAGCAAGGAGGATAATACACACCTGAGGGCCAGCGCTATAATAATAATACCAAGGAGGATAATACACACCTGAGGGCCAGCGCTATAATAATAATAATACCAAGGAGGATAATACACACCTGAGGGCCGGCGCTATAATAATAATAATAGCAAGGAGGATAATACACACCGGGGCCAGCGCATAATAATAAACCAAGGAGGATAATACACACCTGAGGGCCAGCGCTATAATAATAATAATAATACCAAGGAGGATAATACACACCTGAGGGCCGGCGCTATAATAATAATAATACCAAGGAGGATAATACACACCTGAGGGCCGCGCTATAAAAAGCAAGGGGGATAATACACACCTGAGAGCCGGCGCTATAATAATAATACCAAGGAGGATAATACACACCTGAGGGCCAGCGCTATAATAATAATAATACCAAGGAGGATAATACACACCTGAGGGCCAGCGCTATAATAATAATAATACCAAGGAGGATTCACACCTGAGGGCCGGCGCTATAATAATAAATAATACACACCTGAGGGCCAGCGCTATAATAATAATACCAAGGAGGATAATACACACCTGAGGGCCAGCGCTATAATAATAATAACACCGGAGGAGGGATAATACACACCTGAGGGCCAGCGCTATAATAATAATAATACCAAGGAGGATAATACACACCTGAGGGCCAGCGCTATAATAATAATACCAAGGAGGATAATACACACCTGAGGGCCAGCGCTATAATAATAATAATACCAAGGAGGATAATACACACCTGAGGGCCAGCGCTAAATAATAATAATACCAAGGAGGATAATCACACACCTGAGGGCCAGCGCTATAATAATAATACCAAGGAGGATAATACACACCTGAGGGCCAGCGCTCTAATAATAATAATACCAAGGAGGATAATACACACCTGAGGGCCGGCGCTATAATAATAATAATAGCAAGGAGGATAATACACACCTGAGGGCCAGCGCTATAATAATAATACCAAGGAGGATAATACACACCTGAGGGCCAGCGCTATAATAATAATAATACCAAGGAGGATAATACACACCTGAGGGCCGGCGCTATAATAATAATAATACCAAGGAGGATAATACACACCTGAGGGCCAGCGCTATAATAATAATAATAGCAAGGAGGATAATACACACCGAGGGCCAGCGCTATAATAATAATACCAAGGAGGAAAACACACCTGAGGGCCAGCGCTATAATAATAATACCAAGGAGGATAATACACACCTGAGGGCCGGCGCTATAATAATAATAATACCAAGGAGGATAATACACACCTGAGGGCCAGCGCTATAATAATAATACCAAGGAGGATAATACACACCTGAGGGCCGGCGCTATAATAATAATACCAAGGGGATAATCCACCGAGGGGCGGGGGAAAAAAAAAAAAACACCAAGGAGGATAATACACACCTGAGGGCCGGCGCTATAATAATAATAATAGCAAGGAGGATAATACACACCTGAGGGCCAGCGCTATAATAATAATACCAAGGAGGATAATACACACCTGAGGGCCAGCGCTATAATAATAATATTAATACCGAGAAGAATAATACACACCTGGGGACCGGCGCTATAATAATAATATTAATACCAAGGAAAACAATACACACCTGAGAGCCGGCGCTATAATAATAATTTAATACCAAGGAAAATAATACACACCTGAGGGCCAGCGCTATAATAATAATACCAAGGAGGATAATACACACCTGAGGGCCAGTGCTATAATAATAATATTAATACCAAGGAGGAAAATACACACCTGAGGAAGGGCACTATAATAATAATACCAAGGAGAATAATACACACCTGAGGTCCAGCGCTATAATAATAATATTAATACCAAGGAAAACAATACACACCTGAGGGCCAGCGCTATAATAATAATAGCAAGGAGAATAATACACACCTGAGGTCCAGCGCTATAATAATAATATTAATACCAAGGAAAACAATACACACCTGAGGGCCACGCAAAAAATAGCAAGGAGGATAATACACACCTGAGGGCCAGCGCTATAATAATAATAGCAAGGAGGATAATACACACCTGAGGGCCAGTGCTATAATAATAATATTAATACCAAGGAGGAAAATACACACCTGAGGAAGGGCACTATAATAATAATACCAAGGAAAACAATACACACCTGAGGACCGGCGCTATAATAATAATACCAAGGAGGATAATACACACCTGAGGGCCGGCGCTATAATAATAATAGCAAGGAGGATAATACACACCTGAGGGCCAGCGCTATAATAATAATACCAAGGAGGATAATACACACCTGAGGGCCAGCGCTATAATATAATAATAGCAAGGAGGATAATACACACCCAAAAAACCAAGGAGGATAATACACACCTGAGGGCCGCCACCTAATAATAATAATACCAAGGAGGATAATACACACCTGAGGGCCAGCGCTATAATAAAAATTAATACCAAGGAGGAAAATACACACCTGAGGAAGGGCAAAAAATACACACCAAGGAGGAATACAGACCTGAGGGCCAGTGCTATAATAATAATATTAATACCAAGGAGGAAAATACACACCTGAGGAAGGGCACTATAATAATAATACCAAGGAGGATAATACACACCTGAGGGCCGGTGCTATAATAATAATATTAATACCAAGTAGAATAATACCCACCTGAGGACATGCAGGGTAATAATAATATTAATACCAAGGAGAATAATACACACCTGGGGGCCGGCGCTATAATAATAATATTAATACCAAGGAGAATAATACACACCTGAGGGCCGGCGCTATAATAATAATATTAATAATAATCCACGAGATCTAAAACATTAGACTAAAGTGCCATTCACATATGTCTTTTATAATGGCATATACAGCGTACATGATGAATATTAACAAAGATTGCAATATTAGGGTCAGTTCTGCTGCCGTGGTGGCAATGGTACAGCATACAGCACCTCCCATCAGATGTGAACATAGCCGAATACCCAAAAAATAATTAATCCAATCAATAGGGCTATAACATGTAAGATAAATAATGTGCAATGTGGTGATTACACTAATGATAGCCAATATAATATAATATTATAACTAATACTGAGTAATAGTAATGTGAACAAACATCACAATAATGGTATAAAACTATTGTATAATATATTACAATAATAGTGGACAGTGAAGAATAATAATGTAGTAATAATGAACATTACAGATAAAAAATGTGCAATAATATTTTAATAATAATAATCTAGGTAATAAACATAATAATGTGCACTGATGATGATAATATTGTAGTATAACAATAATAGTGCAATAACAATAGTGATTATAATAGTGTGCTCTGGTAATTCTAATAATAAATCTGTAGTAAGCATTGGAGATTATAATAATGTAATAATGAGAACTATGATAATAATAACAATGTGCGCTGGCTATAACAGTGTAATAATACCATGTACTGGGCATAATAATCGTGTAAAAAGAGTGTGCAACGGATGTAATAACAGTGTAATAACAGCCTACACTGAAATTAATAATATTGTAATAATAGTATGCAATGGATAAAAATAAGAGTGTGCACTGGATATAATAATAGTGTAATTACACCTACACTAGATAGTAGTGTAATAACAGTGTGAAGTGGATATAATAATAGTGTAAAAAAAGTGTACACTGGATATAATACTGTAATTACACCTACACTAGATAGTATAATAGTAATGTAACAACAGTGTACAGTGCATATAATAATAGTGTAAAAACAGCCTACACTGGAATTAATAATTAGTACAGTAGTACAGTAGTGATCTCTGGTGACTATGTTAGTATATAGTTAGTTAGATACCTAGGTTCGTATTATTAGTGCACTATTAGTGTAGTATAGTAGTGATCTCTGGGGATTAGGTTAGTATATAGTTAGTTAGATACCTAGGTTGGTATTATTAGTGCACTATTAGTGCAGTATAGTAGTGATCTCTGTGATTAGCTTAGTATATAGTTAGATATCTTGGTTGGTATTATTAGCGCACTATTAGTGTAGAATAGTAGTGATCTCTGGTGACTAAGTTAGTATATAGTTAGTTAGATACCTAGGTTGGTATTATTAGTGTATTAGTGCACTATTAGTGTAGTATAGTAGTGATCTCTGGTGATTAGCTTAGTATATAACTAGTTAGATACTTAGGATAATATTATTAGAGCACTATTAGTGCACTATAGTAGTGATCTCTGGTTATTAGCTTAGTATATAATTAGTTAGATACTTAGGATAATATTATTAGAGCACTATTAGTGTAGTATAGTAGTGATCTCTGGTGATTAGCTTAGTATATAATTAGATACTTAGGTTGGTATTGTGATTTAGTGTATTAGTGCACTATTAGTGTAGTAGTAGGTCAGTAGCGCTGGCTGATTAGCTTAGTATATAGTTAGTTAGATACTTAGGTTGGTATTATTAGAGTATTAGTGCACTATTAGTGTAGTATAGTAGTGATCTCTGGTGATTAGCTTAGTATATACTAGTTAGATACTTGGTGTTTTTCTTAGATAGTAATAGGCCGGATTAGCTTAGTATATAACTAGTTAGATACTTAGGATAATATTATTAGAGCACTATTAGTGCACTATAGTAGTGACCTGGTGATTAGCTTAGTATATAGGTTAGATAGTGACAGTAGGGATTAGCGTATATTAGTTAGATACTTAGTAAAACAGTATAGTAGTGATCTCTGGTGATTAGCTTAGTATATAACTAGTTAGATACTTAGGATAATATTATTAGAGCACTATTAGTGCACTATAGTAGTGATCTCTGGTGATTAGCTTAGTATATAGTTAGTTAGATACTTAGATAATTTTAGATAATATTATTAGAGCACTATTATTTGTTAATACTAGTAGATTTACTGGTGATTAGCTTAGTATATACTAGTTAGATACTTATCACATAGCACTAGTAGTGACTCTGAGCTTGTATATAGTAGTATATATATTTAGTTCACTATTAGTGTAGTATAGTATGACTCTATATTAGAAACTAGTTAGATACTATAGTAGTGATCTCTGGTGATTAGCTTAGTATATAACTAGTTAGATACTTAGGATAATATTATTAGAGCACTATTAGTGCACTATAGTAGTGATCTCTGGTGATTAGCTTAGTATATAGTTAGTTAGATACTTAGGTTGGTATTAGTAGTGTATTAGTTCACTATTAGTGTAGTATAGTAGTGACTCTGGTGATTAGCTTAGTATATATAGTTAGAACTTTATTATTAGTTCACTTAGTAGTATAGTAGTGATCTCTGGTGATTAGCTTAGTATATAATTTAGTTAGATACTTAGGATAATATTATAGAGCACTATTAGTGCACTATAGTAGTGACTCTGATGATTAGTTAGTATATAGTTAGTTATACTAGGGATTAGTAGTGTATTAGTTCACTATTAGTGCACTATAGTAGTGATCTCTGGTGATTAGCTTAGTATATAACTAGTTAGATACTTAGATAATATTATTACCATTATTAGTAAATTAGTTAGATCTTAGGTTATTATTAGAGATATTAGTGACTATAGTAGTGTTCTGTTTAGTATAATACTTAGGTTGGTATTAGTAGTGTATTAGTTCACTATTAGTGTAGTATAGTAGTGATCTCTGGTGATTAGCTTAGTATATAACTAGTTAGATACTTAGGATAATATTATTAGAGCACTATTAGTGTAGTATAGTAGTGAGCTCTGGTGATTAGCTTAGTATATAATTAGTTAGATACTTAGGTTGATATTATTAGTGTATCCTGGCAGTGTGACCCTATAGATTGTATAGAGCAGAGCCCCAGCTGGCGGCCTGGCCGTCACAGAGCTTAGGGCAGTGGAGTCATGTAGGGACACTGGGGGAGTGGGCTGTGTGAGGAGGGGAGGACGGAGAGGAGGGGTCTCCTGGCTCCACACCCCTCCTGTCAGCGGCGGTGTTTCCCCCTCACACTGCGCGCTCCTTCCTCCGGCCCCGGTTCTATCCAGCTGAGCGGCCATTACCTGCGCCCGGCTCCCGCACTGTCCTCCTCCTCTGCCCCGCTCACCAAATCCTCCATTCCTCTGTCAACTGTCACCCGAAATCCCCTCAGCATGTGCCCGCCCACTTCCAGCCTGTCGACGCTCTCCATTGGCTGCCAGGCCGCTACCTCGCGTTCTGATTGGTCGAAAGGCTTGGCAATCAGGGAGTGGCGCCGAGCGACACGCGTGTCCAGGCTACGCCCAAAAACAAATCGAGTACTCCTCACTGGAGCCACGCCTCTCTTAGTAAAATCCTCCTTTCTCATTGGATCGCC